>LVVK01000003.1:1264679-1561171 GCA_002022785.1 Trichoderma guizhouense | reverse complement strand
TTCGTCGTCCTCCTCCTCCCCCCCCCCCCGTCCCTCTCCCCCCTCCTCTCTCTCCCCCACCCTCTCTGTTTATCTCTATCCATCCATCCATCCATCTATCTATATATATATATTTGATGTGTGTCCTCAGCTGGATATAGGCAGCGTCTTCTTCTTCAAAATAATAGCAACAGTAACAACTAGAACAACGGCGACAACAACGTTCCCTTGCCCTCCATCTCCCTCTCTCCCTGCCCCTCTACCAAGCTCCGCCAACGCCGCCACCATGGATCTCCCCGAGCTGTACAGGCTGTTCGACGTTGAGGCTGACCCGACTGTGCTGCCACAGTTCAACCTGGACTTCACCTTCGCCAATACTGCCCTCCCCGACGCCATTGGCCTGCCCTTTGAAGCCGGCGGCATCCCGTCCGCCTCCCCAAACACACATATCCCCGGCACCGCCAACGCGGGCCATCCGGATGTCCACATCATCGCCGCCGCCGCCGCCGGCAACCACCGCACCGCACTCGTGCCTGCTTCTCACGACCAGGCAGACTGGGCCCTCGCGGATCAGGCACGCGGCGCCGGCATCCCCAAACAGCGGCAAAGGCGCTTCGCCCCGCGCAGCCGCCACGGATGTCTCACCTGTCGCGCCCGCCGCAAGCGCTGCGACGCCCAGCGGCCTGTATGTCGCGCCTGTATCCGTGTCAACGTCGAGTGCGAGTGGCCCAGCAAGGGGCGCGCCTCCGACTATCACCGCCGTGATGTGGACACCGAGGCCAACGATCACCAGCATGGCTGTGACGAGCAGCAGCAGCAGCAGCAGCAGCAGCAGCCGGCCAGACCCGAGGCCGCAGCACGCGGCTCCTTCGTCACCTCGGACTATATGGCTGCCTCTTTGTCGTCTTCGTTGTCTTCTTCGTCTTCTTCCACGGCTACCGTCCCTCAGGCTCCCAGCTACTCGACGCTGCCCAACCGCTTCAACCGCAAGCTCTCCGCCAAGGACGCCGCCCTGGAACGCCACCTGCTGACCTACTACGTACACAGCTTCATCCCCCGCGTCACCATCGCCAAGTCGTCCACCAACGTCTTCACATCCCTCTACATCCCCATGTCCTTCCAGCACTCCGGCGTCCTCGACGCCATCATCGCCTGCGCCGCCGCCCACCTCGCCAAGTCCACCCAGAGCTTCCACAAAAGCCAGGAGCTGCACCAGGTCGTAGTCCAGCGTCAGCGGCTTGCCCTCGACTACGTCAAGAGCCAGGTGGAGAACCCGTCAATGGCCGACGGCGTGGGAGAGCAGGGCGACTACAAGCTCGAGGTGGTGGTGGTCCTGCTGCTCCTCGTCGGCCTGGAGACGCAGACCGGCGGCCGCGGCTTGCGCTGGATGCAGCAGATTCAGTGGGTTCGGCAGCTGCTCCAGAGACAGGCGGCATCCGCAACGGATGTCTGGAATTCTTGGGAAGTGGACTGCGTTCTGAACCACTTCGTCTATCACGACGTCATGTGTCTCATCATGGAAGATGTCCTGGACCCAGAGGCCCGCTCTGGTCTGTCTGATGACTCTACTTTGGCTCACAGCCCGCCGTTGGCTATGCCACCTCTACCGCCGCCTCTGCCGATGGACCCAGTTCACTCCAGCCAGGGTTGCTTCGGCGCTTCATCCTGCGGCCCTGCCTCGCCTGTGGTCCCAAGCATACATGTACATGTAGGCAACACCAACATGGACATCGACTGCCTTCTCGGCTTGTCCACAGATCTGTTCAAGCTCATCATGAGACAACGCGACTTGCGTGAGGCCCGCTACTGGCTGCCGGGCGCCGACGACTCACACTTCTGGGAGCTCGAGAGGGAAATCTCGAATTGGCAATACAACAACGATCTGGCTGCCTCCCTGGACGTCAACACTCGTCTAGACCTAATCGCACTGGCCGAGTGTCATCGCCTTACGGCCCTCATCTTGCTCTACCGTCAACACACTGGCCGATCCTACTATCTGCCGGATCTGGCCTCGCAGATCATGTCCATCATCCCCCGCATAAGCCCAGACAGCCCCGTGGCTCCCGCCTTGACCCCCATCCTGTTCCTGGCCGGCGCCGAGCTGACCTCGGAGGTGGATATTACATTGTGCGCAAGCAGGCTGAGGAGCATCAAGGACGGCATCAAGATGATGAACGTTGCGCCGGCCGAGGAGGTTTTGCGTCATGTATGGAACGACAGGTTACAAAACAAAATTTCGACCGACTGGCTCAAGGTGATGCGCGCAAGGCATTGGACTATCAACCTGGGTTAACGAGGGGATGGGGTTGGAGCCGAACCGTTTGGAACCGTGAATGCATATGTGTACCTCCAAATATGGTCTGCTTGCTGATCTATATCCAACTTTTTTTTTATCAAGGCAGATGCCTGTACGCTGCACTAGCTTTTCGAGGCTTGGAAAAAACAGAAGATTTTCAATATATTATTAAAAACGTTCACTTTCCATAAGTATACCTAAGCCTTATACATAATGTTACTAATTAATAGCATTAAGGAATCAGCCAGAGCCTTTACTCCGTCCAGTCTAAAATACAGTGCTGCAGTTTAAGGTATACCTAAAAAGTTAAGAGCATGACTTTTATAATAATTAGCTAACTTTATCCTAGTTTATCAGAAGTCAAGAACCTATACTCCCTAGATATATGTAGTCTACACTATAGTTATATACGCTCTAGACGCCATAAACGCATCCCCCAGGTTGGCCTTGCTTAAACCTAGTCGGAACTGTTTACTTTAAATGAGTATAGACGTAGTACTGTAGTTTAAGGTATACCAAAAAACATCATGATCAGCTGGCTCTGTCCTAGTTTGTCAGGAGTTGGGGACCTATACTGGTCTACACCATACATGTAGTCATACTCGCTCCAGACGCCATAAACGCATCCTCCGGGTTGGCCTCGCCTCAACCTAGTCCTGCAGCGTTCTACCAGCTATTGTGACCCGGAGGTAAACTCTTTATCTACTACTTAGAGATAACTTAAGGGTGCAGAGATTACCATAGTCTTTTGTTGTCAGGAACTACCTGATTTCTTCCCTGCATCAGTTTCTCGCCCCCCGTCTTCCCAGGACCAGCCTCTCAACTGGTGGTATCTTTGCCTACGTGTTACACTTCTCCCCACACGTACCGGGAGCGTCAATCTCCTGAAAATGGGATCCACCCAGAAGCTGGATCTGAAGCTGTCCGAGAAAGTGCGCTCGCTACTCCGCCAGGAGGCGGCGTACATTGTCGGCGGCGTTGAACCCCTACCCATCTTCCCCGAGCGAGCCCAAGGGGCGAAAATATGGGTAAGCTTGGATCTCACAACCCCGGTTTCATGTGCAGACTGAAATCATGCAGATGGGGATCGACGCGTCACTAATACCTATTTTGCGCTGCCTGGGATGTAGGATGTGGACGGCAAAGAGTATCTCGATTTCATCGTTGGTTTCAGCGCCGCGAACCAGGGCCATGGCCACCCTTACATCATGAAGAAGGTTCGGGAGCAATATGAAAAGAGTCAGTGAGCGTCTACATCTAGCATGGCAAAACGCCGGTTCTGACCCCTTGGCGACAGTTGCACTGGTCAACATCTCGGCGCACAACCCTCAATGGGGCCCGTTCGCGGAGAAGATGTGCAAAAGATTCGGCTACGACAAGATCCTGGCCATGATCTCCGGCACCGAAGCCGCCGACACTGCTTGCAAAACCGCCCGCAAGTGGGGTATCGGAGTCAAAGGCATCCCGGCAGAGAAGTGCCTGGTCCTGGCAACGGGCAAGTCGTACCATGGCATGACTTCGGGCGTGTGGAATCTTCAGGATCCGTCCAAGGCGCGCACAGGTAGCTAAACCCCAAGTCTGAACAATGCCGTTTTTTTGTTTTCGTTTGGCGGCTGACGCTTCTCATCGCAGCATACGGCCTCGATAGCCAAATCCACATGAACATCAACCCTACCACGGGCGAGCCGTTGACGTACCCAGAGATCGACCCGATGCGCCGATGCATCGAGGAGCATCACCAGCGCATTGCGGCCGTCGTGATGGAGCCATATCACGGCGTCACCAGGTATGTGTTTCGTGGAGATGCTCTATATACTTGAGTCTTGCTTGCTCACCACCTATGATTGAACAAAGGGACATACACGACGAAGGCCGCTATGCTCGAGCAGTCTACGACTTGTGCAGAAAGTACAACATCTTGTTCATCTCGGACGAAGTACGCTCCGGAGCCGGCAAGACGGGAAAGTTCTTCTCATACATGCATCTGGGGGACGACTGCAAGCCCGACATGGTAACCATGGGCAAATCCATCACCGGCGGCGTCTATCCGCAGTCTTTTGTCATGGGCAAGGAGGCAGTCATGTCGCTCATCGGCTCTGGGCAGACCGCATCCACGTTTGCGTATACGCCAGTTGCCATCGCAGCAGCCACTGCGGCCATTGAGACGATAGACCGCGAGAACCTCATGGAGCGTGCCGTAGTCCTTGGGGATCGCTGGGCGTCGACGATCCGATCGTGGAACCACCCTCACATAGACTGGGTGAGCCAGATCGGTGCCGACTGCAACATCTTCGTCAGAGGTGTCAGGGCAGAGCGTCTGGGAGCGTTGCTCATGCACAAAGGCGTGGCCATCTTCCCCGTACATCCGCGCATACGCGTGTCCATCCCGTTCATCATGACGGACGAGGAGCTGGACAGCGGACTGGCGATTCTCAAGGACGCGCTCAACACGGTGGATCAGTATGGGAGCATTGAAGGAGAGTTTTGGCACCAGTCGGCCCCGGCAACCAACTGGTAGGGGCACGCACGCGACTGAATCAAGCAGCGTATTGTGGACCACCATAGATAGACATGCAAGTAGTACAGCTTTGTGGCAATGTATTAGATTCCAAGCAAGACCTTTGTCCGAACTGACTCCATGTCTGCTCCGGACATGGCGGTGGAGCAAGTATCAATGATCATTGATATCTCTGCCAAGCCGCCTGCTCCATGCTACCAAGGGGGCCATGTTTCCGATTAGCCAATACAAGCGCCGCATGGAATTAGATTTCTCTCTACTCGTATCGTACTCCGTATCTCTGGCGTTTACGGCGTCTATTGTTATCAACCTGTAGTTTGGAGAATGTGGGCACCGCCAAGCAGATAGAGCGTGTCGATCCGGGGTATGGTCTCCGCAAAACATGTGGCGTTCTGCCTGTAGCCCTTGGTGCGAAATGCAGCGTCTCTCTCCCCCTATGTGTATGGTTCACATGTTGTCGACGTGAATCGGTCAAGGCTGGGGTAGGCTTTCTATCTTCAGCTTGTGGTCGCGATTGATTCATCACCTCGAGACACACAGAACTTAAAAAGGGGAGCTTTCCACGATCACCTGGCATCTGGCATCTGGCATCTGGCTGTCGGCCATCAGCTTTCTCTCCCCTTGGTCTTTTATCGTGAACAGAAAGTCACCTTGCTTTCGAGTACATGTACCCACCTTCACCATGTCTCGCTATGTCCCAAACTTGTACAACTTCTGGATTGTTATCTTCGTAGCTCTCGGATCTGCGGCATGTGCTTACAGTATTGCTGTCATCGGGTATGGGCTGCTTGATGTGTCTCCCCGGTGCCTCGATCCAGCATTTTAACCACTTTGCAGGTCCACGACCGGCCAGCCGTCGTTCTACCGGTCTCTCGGTCTCGCAATGCAGGGCGAGCCGGGATACAGTAGGACAAATCACTTGATCGGCGCATTCAATGGTACGCCTATTTACATTCGCCCCATGCAACATATCAGGACTGTGGTCGAGTTACTGATACAGCTGAGCAGGCGTCAACTCCGCTGGCGCCGCGCTCGGCGCGATCCAAAGCGCTTGGTTGATGGAACGATACTCTCGAAAATATACGATTCAGTTTGGGGCACTCATCCAGATCATCGGCGGTGCTCTCTGCGCTGGTTCCATCAACGTAGCAATGTTTCTGGCTGGTAGATTCATCGTGGGCTGGGCTATTGGAATTCTGTATACGGTAAGCTTCCCAGACCTTTCTAGATGTTACATGCAGCCTTCCATGTGCTCGACGAGGCTGACAAGTCTTCACTACCAGGCCATCCCCGTTTATCAGAGTGAGATGAGCACCCCTGCCACCCGCGGTTTCATGGTCTCTATGCACGGAATCATGATTGCCATTGGCTATCTCCTCAGCTCATGGATCGGATTTGGCGTCTACTTCATCACTGCCAACGGTTCCGACTCCAGCTTCCCATGGCGTTTCCCCATCAGCTTCCAGATCGTCCCAGCCATCCTTCTCCTGGTGGGCTCGCCTAGGCTTCCATTTTCGCCCCGGTGGCTCGTTCAGAAAGGACGGTATGAAGAGGCCAAAGAAGTCCTACGCAGCCTGCATACGTTGAAAGATAGTGACGATCACACCATCTCCAACCGGGAGTTTGACCAGATTCGCCAGCAAACCGAGGCCGACCTGGCGGTCAAGGAGCACACCACATGGTACGAGCTGGTCCGAACTCCAGGCAACAGGAAGAGGGCTTTGATTGCTGTCTTTCTGTTCTGGGGAAATCAAATGACCGGAAACCTTGTCATCGCCAATTACGGAACAATCATCTTTGCCTCGCTCGGAATGACTGGGTATATGCCTTTGTTGCTTCTGGCTCTCTGGATCGTCGTGTCGGTTGGCGGCAACACCATTTGCGCGCTGTTCCTTGATCGTTTCGGCAGACGAAACTTCATGCTTGTTGGTATTGCCGGTATGTTTGCTGCGCTTCTCGGCGAATGCATCACCCAGGCTGTTTCCGTCAACAATGACCCCAACTCCAACATCCCTGGAAAACGCGCCGCAGCATTCTTCCTCTTCTTGTGGATTGCTTTCTACAGCTCCTGCCAAGATGGGACGCAGTATGTCTATCTTGCTGAGATATACCCTAATTATCTACGGGGCCAAGGTACTGCGTTTGGCATCTTCAATCTCTTCATTGCGTCTATTGTCGTCCTGGTAGCCGCACCGACCGCCTTCAGCAGTAAGCATCCCTTCCTGCCCTCGCTTTCGACACCGTGCAAAGCCTTACTAACTACGCGTGTGCAGCCATTGGTTGGAGATTTTTCATTGTCTTTATCGTGCCGACCTTCTTCTACTTCTGGATCGTGTATTTTATGTTCCCCGAGACTCGCCTCAAGTCCTTGGAGGAGATTGCAGAGCTGTTCTCCGAGTCCGTTGCGGTTCATCTCGATGAGGCCAACGCAGAAGATGAAAAGACAGAAGGTGTCAGTATGACAGAAAATGTATCAGTGAGCAAGGATGGAGCAACAACCAAGCAGGAGACGGTTTAGGGCAGGTCAACCAGGCAACTACTTGTCACACGTATGTAGTTTACCTTTATCTATAAAGATCAAGGGCAATTACACCCTTATTAGATCGAGGTTGTTTGCCTTGTCAGTTTAATTTGAATTTAAAAAGGCTATACTATCTACCACAAGTATTCTTCTACTGCGGTTGAGCGTCATCACATGAGTATAAGATCGAAGCTGTTTGGCTTCTTAACTTATTTTGAATTTAAAAAGGCTGTGCAATCTACCACCGGTAGTCTTCTACTGAGGTTGAGTATCATTGTTCATGCTTTCTCAATAGGTCTTCTCGATTTTCATGCATCTCGCATGGGTCAACGTTTCCTGAGTCTTCAAACTATGCAAAACAGTTGTGCTGCTGTAGATTGTTATGGATCGGTACTTGAGGTAGGCATGAGACTGTGCATTAAGGCCTGCCTTGGCATGTTGCCCCGTTTACATGTACTTAATATTTTACGGAGTGTTCAGCATCCGTATGTCCGGAATGCATGCATGAAGCTCCTCCACCTCACCGAGACCACGCAATCAGCGGTAAACTTAATGTGGCTCACTAATCTGGACCCAAAGCCATCGACTTGCGGCATATCCAGGGGGGCTGGCCCACGCTAGCGGAAAGCTTGCCATAACCCAAGAATCGTCTATCGCGTTTGTGGCGAGAATCCTGGGTAGCGTGATAACGCTTGGAAACATACATAACCCCTCTAACAAGTGTTGGAGAACGCTCTTGTCAGTCCGGGGGCCTATGTATAGATATATATTACCCCGCATGGAGAGGAGAATTAGAAAGACAATCGTTATATGTATGTTCGTATATTAATCCGTGTGTGATTGATAAGGTTGTGCACTGCCAAATTGCCGTCAACTTCATAGCCTAGATCCTACAGCAATCCCCCCCGTTCAGAGTTACTTTGCCTGTCTAAGCTTTTTGAACCCACGTCGTTACAATCATGCCGAGAATCCAGCAGCCCGCCAAGATCAATGTCGATCTGGGCGAAGCTTTTGGAAACTGGAAGATGGGGCCTGACGATGAGCTCCTGCCTCTGGTAAGAGAAAATACCCGGACCTGGAGTTTGGTCCTCTGATGAGGTTACTTGGACTCTAGCTCACCTAGGCTGTTTTTGGGTAGATTGATCATGCCAATGTTGCATGCGGCTTCCATGGGTGAGTAGGAACATTGTTAATTCCAACCCCAGATACGATACACAAGATCTTGATATGCTTTGAGCTTCTGCTGACGAATGACAGGGGGTAAGTACAGTCGTATACCCATACGACGTCGCTGGCTTTGTGTCCGTCAGCATGGACTAACCAGTTCAAAGTGACCCGGTCACGATGATGGAGACTATTCGCAAAGCTAAAAAGTACGGTGTCAAGGTTGGCGCCCATCCTGGTCTCCCTGGTGCGTATTTACTCTTCTCTAGTCTCACCAAGTTTCACTGTCGCTGATACGCTTGTTCTGCAGACTTGGTCGGATTCGGACGGCGTGTCATGAATATCACGCCAGATGAGGCCTATGCGATTACCGTCTACCAGGTGAACGCCCTAAAAGGTTTCCTGGAGGCCGAAGGCATGACACTTCATCATGTGAAGCCTCATGGAGTTTTCTACGGCATGATGATGAAGGATTACGACATCGCTCTCGCCGTGTGCCGAGCTATACCTAAAGGCGTCCCAATCTTCCTGCATACTGATACCCTAACTGAAAAGGCAGCAAAAGAACTAGGTGTTCCGTATATTGCCGAGACATGTGTTGATATCAGATACGGCAACGGTGGCATTCCGGTGGTCAACAGGAGAATGAGGTATGTCACGCTGTTTTACCCAAAACTCGCTTCTGAGCCCCGGTAGCTGAAAGTTCGCAGCCCATGGAAAAAGGAGGAAATTCAATATAACATCAACAACGTAATGGAGAACTGCCAGGTGGACACTGTGGAGGGCGGCAAGTATGACTTCCCTCTGGCCAACCACGAGGTCACTATCTGTGCGCACTCTGATACACCTGGTGCCCTGGAAGTTGTCAAGGCTATGCGAGAGTCAGTGGATGAATTTAATGCCAAGTACTTCCCCGATTTTAAGCGAAATAGCTCTATCTAGAATATCAGTGACACGTCACTGTTAATAATATAAACACATCCCCAAGATTATGATCACATCACGCTGTTGGGCCTGAGTAAGCTTCTAGAAATGAGATTTTGAGCATCATGTAATTGCAGTAGTCTCTGTAGCCGCTTGCGCTGATCTTCTTGCCACCTCGTCAATACGAACTACTATCTTGCCCATATTCTATCATTGTGCTTGATCAAATATGTGTAAAGCCTTGGCAGCTTATCTTTGCGGAGTCAGGCTTCGAATTGTCCCCAGAGACTTCCCATTCCAAGAAGACCTGGAGCGACTCAACTACCAGTCTCCAATCCTTATCAACTGAAATGACCAGACCGGGGGCTATTATCGTAGAGACCGGTACGAGGCTGGCCAATCTCATTCGACGTAGGACTGAGCCAAGGCTAGCGAGATGACTGGGCGCGAAACTCGCCCATCTTTTTCGGCGTCTATGGCGCGTTTGAGGGTCTCGTTCCTGGGGTATGGGGGTCAGACCCCAGTACACCGGTAGATTCCAACCCCATATCTCAGATGCTGAATCCATGATTCCATTGGACAAAGGTATATATGAGCTACAAAGTCGCATATTTGCCACACCTCCTCCAACAGGATAGGTACTTCATGCATTGTAACGTCAAAATGGCCCGCCTTTTTAACCTTTCCGCGCTTCTGGGTGTGATTGTCGCCTTAGCCCCTTCCTCTGAGGGTGTTGCCACGGCGAATAAGCAGGTTGAAGTGCCGCGTGAGCTGACGTACAACCTTCCTCAAACATTTCACTCGGATCTCGCCCAAGGGTTCCTCGGAGGCACAGTCACCACATCTAAGAAGACTCAACGCCTACTCAAAGAGGCCTATAATGCCAACTTCGTTATTTACGATGATGAATTCAAAGATATTCTTGGCAAAAACCCTACTCTCGAACTTGTTGCTCAAGATGACGAGGTAGTTGCATACGAAGGCGGTCTCTGGGTGGCTGACCGCGACGAGGTGTGGATGACGAGCTCCGTTGTGGTATACAACAGAACTTGGATCTCGATTCTGAAGTTGACGGACAATACGATCCATACGCCTTCATTCCATGGGGACGACTTTGTTACACCAAATGGTGGATACTATTTCAATGGCACGGCATACTTTGGCACGGTGGGAAACGTGACGTCTCCCGCTGGTGTCGTCGGTATCAACCCCAGGACCAAGGAGGTTACTACTGTTGTCAACTCCTATTTCGGACTCAACTTCAACTTTATCGATGATGTTGCATGGACCCGTCGCTGTGGCAAGAACTACATGTTCTTCACCGACTATGGGACACCAGCGGTGTTCCCAGGAGTTGCGAACAAGGGCAAGCTTCAAATCGCTAATGCTGTCTGGCGATTTGATCCTCAAGATGCAACTCTGATGCCAGTCATCCTTCGTTCTGAAGTCGCAGCACCAAATGGCGTTCGGGTCAATGCGGATGGGACTAAGTTGTTCGTGGGTGATTATTCGCTCACTTCAGTGATCGGTGCAGCAAACGAAACCTTTGGCGGTCCGTCCGTTATTGAGTATGATCTGGACGAGGATGCTCGGCCGGTGAATAAGAGGCCCTTCTTCATGGCTAGGGATGCTGCTGTCGATGGTATCCATCTTGACGACTTCGGAAGAGTTTGGACTGCTGAGGATGATGCTATTTCTGTCCGCGATAAGAAGGGCAAGCTTTTGGGATCCATCAACACCTGGAACCTGCGGGAGAATTCAACAGTCCCTGTGGTTGCAAACTTTGCTCTGGCTGGGGACAGGCTTGTCGTGCTGGCTTCTACTCGCATTTGGGTCGTAAAGCTCGGCCAACAGCTTGTCTCTGGTGGAGATCTCAGTTAAAAAGCTCCAGGGTATGTGTCGAAAAGGTGAAGAGAAGGGTCGTAGGCACTGCGATGGAGCTGTTGGGATGCAAAAAGTTTTACAATATGTAGTCCTCTACCTAGATAGCGTGATAAATCAAACAGACCGACATTTCCTAGCCAACACCACAGCGCTTTCATCTTAGCGTTGACCGATACATTACCTTATACAGCGAGCGCCGCCACCCACGTTCACCTCGCCAACATTGCGTCAAGGTCAAGGTAAGAAGGATCGGAGTCCCAGTCCCAATCAATTGCAAAGTGTCTACTGCATACATACACGCCATGAATTGAGTTATGCCACCGCTTGCTTATCACCTCTTGCGTTTAGAGCAGACGGCGGCTGAAAATAATGACTGGGGACATGCGCTGATCTTTGGCGTTGCGATAACTGAAGGCCTCTCCCCGACTGGGCGGTTTGCTTCTATTGTCGCCGGGACTCACCGAATTACGCACGAAACTAACCGTGTAGATACGAGAAGATACCATGTTCTTGACGCCCTTTAATATCATTGATATCAAACGCCCGAACTGCTGCGCAGCCGAAGCGCCTGGCACGCCGGATACGCCGAAGACGCCAATTGCTGAACTAGTCGTCGGTAGTTCCAGATTGCATGGACTCCATTCGGTTGCAGTCCGGGGTAATGGACCCCCCCAGATTCTACAACCCCAGCTTTATGGGGATGTGCTGCGTCTGTTAGCCAGAGCATGCTACATGTATGCTGCAGCCTTAACACATGCAGGCGAGCCAGTTACTCCCTTTCTGATGACCCTGGGAAGTAGTTACGATTGGATACTGAGAGAATACCTATATAGTCCGTCAACTATTGCGTTCCAGGAGAAGAAACACCTCGGTCCATTCATGTTCATTCTCTGAAAACTAACAGCCATTGCCTATACTATTTTTTCGCCATCATCATGGACGAGATTGCCCCTACGAATGCCAAAACGGCAGATGGTCTCAATAATGATGATCTGGAGCTGCATGCGCAAGGTTACGATCGTGAGATGCCAAGGCGCTTTTCCTTGGTATCTCTGATCTCGCTTTCCTATGCGTTGTTCTCTACATGGAACGGTTACGGTAGCTCATTTGGTATAGGCTTTACCGAAGCCTCCTCTGCGGGCTCACTGTACAGCCTCATCATTGCTGCCGCCATGACAGCCTTGACAAATGCGGGAATGGCTGAGCTTGCCTCGGCCTATCCCGTTGCTGGAGCCCAGTACTACTGGTCATTTGTCGTATCCAGACCGGACTGGGCTCCATTCGCTTCGTACATGTGAGAAAAAGCCAAATGCCGTCTCCCAAGCACTGACAAATCGGTGAATTACTGACCCATATCTTCAAAGGGCTGCCGGCGTCAGCACTCTTGGCTGGTGGCTCGGCCTCGCTAGTGTCACGAACTTTGTGGCCGCCATGATTCTTGGTATTACCCAGCTTAGCTATCCCGAATATACCATCACCCGCTGGCATACTTGGCTCGTGTTCGTGGCCATCACATGGCTTGCAGTTGGATTCAACGTGTTCTGCACGAAGTGGCTGCCCCTATGGAATAAGTTTATGCGCAAGCAAAGTTCTCGCCACCACACACAGTCAGTCCCTTTGCTAACTCACCCTTCAGTATATTTCTCTATAATTACGATGACTGCCACGACAGTCACCCTGTTTGCTTGTGCGGCGCCCAACTTCCAGACAGCAAAATTTGTCTTTACGGATACCACAAACTCAACAGGCTGGAGCAATGACGGCTTTGCGTTCCTGCTTGCTATCCTAAACGCACTATACGGATTCCTCGGCGGAGACGCTGGAGCCCACTTGTAAATATACGCGAAAGACGTTGCCTCTCCATGGGCTGACCGTATTCTCTAGGTGTGAAGAAGTGCCGAATCCAAAAGTGAACGTACCGAAGGTGATGGTAAGTGATTAGTATCTACTCCTGCCTTCGATCCAGCACTAACCCTCCGCAGATGTATCCGATCTTGATGGGTGTGATCAGTGGTAGGTTGCAGTTCCTCTCGATACTGTGAATTTGACTAAATAAGTTTTGCCTAGCCCTCCCTTTTGCTATTGCCTTGTCTTTCGTCATCACCGACTTTGAAGCTGTCCTTACCACACCAACTGGACTGCCCCTGATCGAGGTCTATTATCAAGCTACTGGTAGCAAGGTTGCCACATCCATTCTGATGACCGCATTTGCTGTTTGCTTCTTTGGATGCGCTACTGCCAATATCACCACCTCTAGTCGGCAGATGTGGTCGGCCTGCAGAGATGATTGCTTCCCGTTCTCCAAATACTGGAAGCAGATCCACCCACGCTGGCAAATGCCCGTGAATGCCTGTTGTCTCTCTGGCACTCTCGTGACGGTGAGTTACGGAGACAGCCTTGGACCCGAGATTGTGCTGAAGCTAATGACTTGTCCAGCTGTATGGGCTCATATTCCTAGGTTCTTCCGCGGCATTTGCTTCTATGGTCGGAGCCTGCATTGTTTTCATGACAACGTCATACGCCATTCCTCAAGGCATCCTGGCATGGCGCGGGCGAGACAAGGTTCTCCCACCTCGAGCTGTGAATCTGGGCCGATGGGGCCTAGTCCTCAATATCTTGAGCTGTGTCTGGGTAGCTTGCATCAATGTCGTCTACTGTATTCCTACAACCTACCCAGTCACCCTCGAGAACATGAACTGGATATCGTAAGAGCCCTTTGGCACCGCAGCCTTCTATCTCTTTTTCTAATATCAACTAACACGGCTTCTAGTGTTGTGACAGTGGGAATCATCGCCTTTCTTCTCATCAATTGGGTTACCAACCAGAAATATGTTTTCAAAGGCCCGAATATCAACTTTGAAGTTTTGAATGCGAACGCTCATGATTTTGTGGAGAAACAAACGGAAACGACCACATCGTGATCATTTGGCTTCGATTTCCATCATGGGGTTACGGAGGCCAGTGACTTGGATTGAGGGCAATATACATGTATACATGCTGTATGGAGCCATAAGGGTTCACAAGCATCGCCATGATTCAAGGACCCCGAACTGGTGCCGCAACTTCTATAGTTACTATTATATATGCTTGAACCTTGACTTCAGAATCAATAGAGTTCCAAATGGAATTCATATATCGCAATAGTTTGTCGTCGTGAATTTTTTAAACTGAATTAATTTCGCGCGAGACGGTTATGGGGATCTCCGTAGACAAAGAGACTCCCTTTGCGCCTGTGAACATATCATAGAACAGTTGCCATAACCATGACGGGGATGTGCAAAATGTTGCAACAGGAGACAGCCATGGCGAATGCATATCATTGAGCGGCTAATAGTGTGCACGTTTGATACATGTATTCTTCAGTTCTCTGATGTTTTCTCTTTCATTTTCTATCTAGTTTGTTCTTCAGTCCATCAAGGGAGAGAGACCTTAAAGTAGAGACTCATCAACGACGCAGACAGCCTTGCCCTTCATTTTCCCAGAGTGTGCCAGCTCGACCATCTTTGGGATTTCCTTAAGACCGTTATACTTGTTCACCTCCACCTGGATATTGTACTTGGCTACATCGTTCACCATGGCCTGGGTAACTTCTTGTCCAGCCCCTAGAGTGCCAATAACCCGAATATCACGGAAAACAAGCTCCTTGAAAGGGATGTTGACCACGTCAGGTTGTGCGACCTGGATCATGGTTCCATGCATTCTGGTCACTGCGCAACCAGTTGCGGCAGCTGTATCATGGTCGCTCAGGTTAATCGTAGCCTCAACACCACGATTATCGGTAAGAGCATGAACAGCCTTGACGACTGATTGGAGCCCCTCGCGGGCGTCAAGGACGACCTTGGCACCAGCCTTGTTGCAAAGGGCAAGGCCCTCATCGCGCGCATCAATAGCGACAACGTTGATACCTCGCGCCAATGCGAACTGGATGCCAAGATGGCCAAGTCCACCACCGGCACCAACAATGGCGAGCCAGCCCCCTTCCTTGACATTGCTCATGTTGATTGTGCGGTAGACAGTAGTCCCTGCACAGGCTAGCGGTGCAGCACTGAGGAAGCTGACAGAGTCAGGCAGATGCGCCGTGGTTCGGCTGTCAGAAATGTGATAGTCGGCGAACGCTCCGTCTATCAAAATGCCCAGGTACCCATCGACCTTCTGGCAGTATTGACGCTGGTCGTCATGGGAGTTACACTCGATGCAGTCTCCACATCGCCCCCTACCCATGCCAGACATGACACGATCGCCTGGCTTGAAGTTATCGACCTTTGGACCGACAGCCACGACTACACCGCTGCCTTCGTGTGATCCTGTGCAGGGTATCGGGGTTGGGAAATAGCCTTCCATCACCATGAAGTCGGTGTGACATAGTGAAGCCACTGCCGTTTTGATGAGGATCTCGTATCCTTTCAAGTTCTTAGGGGTCGGGATCTTGTGAACAACGTAGGGCTTGTGGAACTATGGGCGATTGCGTTAACAGATTTGGTCATCGTTCACAGTTCGCCAAGGTGCAAGATTTGCTTACCTCCACAACCTGGCACGCCTCCATCTCGTCTGGGATATCTGTCAGGGCCATGGTTGGTAGTAGTCTGATGCAAGTGCTTTGGCTATCGATAGTGTTTTCAATTTTGGTGGTAGGCTAACAGCAAAGATAGCACAGTCAAAGGAGCCAAGATGAGTTCTGGAGTCTAGCCTGCATCTGCGGCTTCTATCACGATATAAATAAACATATCTATACGTTGATACCTGATCTTGAATCCTTCATACGCTGCAACACCTTGGAGCGCGTGCACGCGCTTAACGCCAGGAGCACGGCTGTGGGCGAGTTTATTGGTCTTAGGTACATGCACCTAGGTTTGGCCAGACTGCTGGCGTCTTAGGCGCGTACAGCGTGTCTGGCGCTTATATACGCTGCAGAAGCATTGTTGAGTTGCTGGAACAATATGTTTGTGGAAAGACATTGCCCAAAGCCCGATGGTGCCATGGTTCTCTTCCTTTTTGAGTATAATGGCATTTTCCCTTTCAATTTAATACAACTGCTTGAAACCGGCTTCGTTTTTGGATGTAAATGTATTGAGTACCTTATGTCACCCATTCTCTGCAAACACACTGCAAGACTCCCAGTTCATGACGAAGCCGCAAAAAGGTATCTAGAGAACCTTGGTGTTTCTGTCAAGGGTCCTGATCAATTCCACGACATGCCAAGTTTGGTCACAGTTACTACATCAGTTCAACCTGACGTCAAGTGACCATTTTGGAAACATCCGCGAGGCTAATTACGCGCAAATTGAGAATGGCAGGAATATAACTTCGAGCAACGGCACATATTAAATATCAGTGCATTTATTATAAGACCTAGAAAACACCTCTAAACCCAAAAGACAGTTTCAATAGCGGATATATAATTCAGCAATATAAAAGAGTAACGGCTACTCCAATTTATTATTTAACACTGCGCTCGAGTAATATAACAGCTGAATCTTGTAACTTACATTAAAGAATCCATCTTGACGGTTATCACTTATTGACCGACTGGGTACTACACTTACTATCAGATATGTTAGATATTAATGAAATAAATAAAAAAAATACACAAAAAGCTAGCCTGGATAATTACAAGTTCCTTTTTTCCACCTCCCAGAACTTTTTGTATCTCTCTTCTGCAGCCCAGCCATGCTCTTCTCGGATTCGGGCAAGAAATTCCTCATCAGGCTCCTGTAGCATATGGCAATCTGGCTTTGCTCCAGCTTCCAGAAGAACATCAACAATATCCCAATTGGCTCTGATAACAGCCGCGTTAAGCGCACTTCCATACTTCCCATGTCGTTCATTACACATGATAAAATCTTTTCGACGTAATAGGAGCTGTATTGTTTTAAGCTGGCCGGAATATGCTGCTGCCTGCAGAGCTGTACCGAAGATGCCACCATGTGCGTTGATATCAATATCATGGCAGTTATTAAGGAGAGTTTCCACCCCTTTCGTCATTAAATTCATAATGACGCCCCGCTTGTCGATTATGTCTTCCAACCCCTCATCTTCCTCATCCGGAGAAGTTGGTATGGATGCGCAGTCATATTGAATCGCACATGCAACATGAAGAGGAGATCCAAGCTCGCTCACGTTGAGATTGGCATCGGCACCATGATCAAGTAGAAAGAGGATCCTCCCTATCCACCATGTTTCAAAGCCATCCTGCCAACGATACGATAGTCTGGAATCTTGCACAAGAGAAAGCACGTAATGAAGGGCAGTACCTCGCTTGTCGTCAACTAGGTTAGGTTCAGCCCCATGCTCCAATAGCAACTGTAACAGAGCGTCAACATGGAAAGATGACTTAATGTGTGAGTGAACATTTGAGTCAAAGAACAAGTCATGTACAGCAGCAGAGTGGAATGGACTAGGATATTGGCCACTATGCATCAGAGGATCTGCAGCGCGCTGAAGCAGTGTGCGCATCATGTCCATGCCACCTTCGCATCTAAGAACACGCCCATCTGCGCACGCAATCTGCAGACAAGATCCGTATAGCCCGCCATTGGCGTTCACATCAGCACCGCGATCAACTAGTAGTTGAGCCAAGTCCCGATTGCAAGAATACATATACAAGGCAGCTTGTAGGGCAGTTCCGTATTTGCCCCCTTCAGCATTCACATTAGCACCACGATCAAGCAGCAACTGCACTATCGTGGGACTGCGAGCACAGGCAGCTTGTAGAGAAGTTCTACATCTGCCGCCTTCAGCATTTATGTTGGCGCCATGATCAAGCAGCAACTGCACTATCGTGGGACTGCGAACACAGGCAGCTTGGAGAGCAGTTCCGTATTTGCCGCCTTCAGTATTCACATTAGCACCACGATCAAGCAGCAACTGCACCATCGTGGGATTGTGAACACAGGCAGCTTGCAGTGCAGTTCCATATTTGCCGCCTCGGACGTTGACATCCGCTCCATGGTCAAGCAAGATCTGGGCTAGAGTACTAGCCTCAGGGATGGATCGAGCACAAATAGCTTGTAGTGCCGACCCGAATTCGCCACCTCCAATGCTCACATCAGCACCATGTTCGAGTAACAGCCGAACGGTAGGAATAGCATCGCTACTAAAAGATCTGGCGCAGGCTGCGTTTAGTGCCGTACCGTAGTAGCCGCCTTGGGCGTTGACTTGGGCCCCGTGATCAAGGAGTAGCTGCATCATTTCGATGTGTCCCTCATATGAAGCGATTTGGAGTGCGTTACCAAACTGCCCTGCTTGCAAGTTCACGTCCACAGCGGCACCATTCTGGAGCAGTAGCTTTGCCATGGACGTGGAGCGAAGCCATGCACAGTGGTATAATAGTGACTGAGGCTCCCGCATCTCACGTTCTGTCGCTCTTATATTCCCAATTCCCGTGCATGCGCGTATATTTACATCAGCGCCATTGTCGATTAGAAGTCGTAAAACACGGTCATAATAAGACGAGTCCATGTTCTTCCAGCCAGCGACTGCCGCATGAAGTGCAGTGTGATGATGTCTCGCTTGAGCGTTCGGGTTTGCACCAAGGCTGAGTAGGCGTTCGATCCGCGGAAGCACATCGCTGGGGCTTCCAAAACGGCGATCACGCCAAATGTAACCGGAAGGCGAATAACTCAAGTCTATGAGCTGTTCAAGGGGGTAGCCGTCCTCGCCGCCTATATTGACATCGGCACCTCTGTCGAGGAGCAGGTCGAACTGCTTCCAGCATTTGTATCGCGCTGCTTCGCAAAGTGCTGTCCCGGCCCCCTCGGCGGTACCCAGCATATTGATGTCTGCTCCACTGTCCAGCAAATATTGAAAACACTCATCTTGCCGTACTGCTGCGGAAAGGACAGTTCCTTTGTTGATGTTTGCCCCGCGTCTCACAAGAAGCCTCAAGATATCGAGATGCCCGTGTTCTGCTGCAACCTGCAAAGCTGAGCCCCGTCGTTGAGCGTCGATATCGGCACCTCTATCCAAGAGCAGATTCACCATTACTACATCATCCTTCGATACTGCTATTTGCAGCACGTCCCCATGTTTCTCGAATTCGTGACCAAGATCGCTTGTGGTTATTCTTGATGTGTTCGGGTCGGCGCCTCTGTCTAATAAAAGCACGGCCACTTCCTTTCTGCCTCCATAGACTGCATACCAGAGTGCTGTATTTAGGTCTCCCTGTGTCAAATATTTGCTTGTACTGAATGCCTGCGATAATATGCATCCAGTTATGCGAATGAAACCGTGGTAAGCGGCTAAACAGTATGGCCGCAGGTGCAGGTCCAATAATTGTGCGGATCCAAAATATTTAAGTATATCAGAACCTGAGAATTTCTTCATACAACGTCTAGAGATGATATTTAAGAGACTTTGGCTTCGAATAGCAAGAGCTTGAACCAGTTTGTCGATAACACCAGCGTGCCAGTACTCGGAAGGGACCATTTCGAGATGGATTAGACAGTTCGAAGCCGCGTAAGCCTTTAGGGAGTGGGTTTGCTCATCGCCCTCGCTGGCTAAAGTATTCATGTAACTGAAATAGGAGAGGCATGAGTATGCAATGAACAAATGGGCGTCGATGTCGCTAAACGAAAAGGTAGAGGCAAGATGCTGCTGAATTCGACTAGATACCAAATATTCTTTAATCGAAAAATGAGCCAAGCGAACGGTCCTCCGAGTCTCGATGATGAGGCCAGAGAAATATATTAACACGTCCCGTGTATCAAAAAGGCGCTCCGTACTGTCGATAACAACCGCATCATCTGGATGCATGATGAAAATCTCGGCTAGTTCATCTACCGTCAATGGTTGCATCGAGAACGCGAGCCATTTGAGAGAATTTGCCACTGATTTCCTATAACGATTGTCTATGCCCTGAAGCATTCTGTCGTAAGTTTCGTCCAGTCCTTTGGGAAGATCTGCTAACACTCGACGAATATCTCTAGGAGAACTAAGCTTCTGTAGTACTTCAAATTGGCAGCGAATATACTGAAACCTGCACTGTTATTAGCGTCGGCATTACTATACTCGCTCAATAGAAGGCATACATCCCATCTGACTTTTCAATCAGAACTTTTCTAACCTCAGCCTTGATATGGATTGGCCAAGAGTTATATTTGGTGTTTGTAAGAGTTGAATCTATATATTCGCCAATATCGCGTTCGATCTCTTGCAGGTGAGAAGATATATTAAGCTCTTCTCTGCCTGGCTTGGAAAATTGGCGACGGAGCGAGGCATCAATGTCAGACTCCTTGCGACTAGTACAAAATAGATGAAGATTGTTGAGGTTAGAATCGAGGATATAATGTAGTATTTCCATAAGTTCTTCTCGCTGTGTATTAATACTTGGGCATTCATCTAGAGCATCGATGACGATATATAAGTTAGTAAATCCGCGAAGAGTTGATATGAAGCTATTCCTGAGATCCTCTGTCGACGGCCGTATGCCCTTTTTCTTATATTCACCCAGATCATTGACTAGATCAGGCATATTCGGTCGCTGACAGCAGACTTGCTTAATAAGAGACGCCAACATCCCGTCACTGTCTTGCCTTTTAGTATCACTAAAGGTAAAATAGAAATAGACAACTGCGGTAGAGGCGTCGTCTTTATACTCCCCTTGGAGATGGTATATAACAGAGGAGCTGAGCACTGATTTGCCACATCCAGCTAGTAATCGTCAGACAACTTATCTCGGTATTAAGTAATATAAAAAAGGGAAAGAGAAAGAGAAAGAAAGAGAGAAATAAAGAAGGAATATAAACTTACCCTTCCCATGAAGCCAGAGAAAAGACGAGGGGCTTTGTACCCAAGATGTAAATTGTACATTCTCTTTAATTAGCCATTCGCTTGTCCCAGCTTTATGCCTTTTGCGAGCGGCGTTATATATGTCCGATGGGTCTATGTCGCATAACCAGTGAAGTAGTTCTTTCTGCTTTCGGTCCCTATTGGCGTCCTCTACTGCCTCTCGCAGATTTGAGATATTGGCGCCAATGGATTTTAAGTTCAGTATAGTCCCTTGATACCGTCTTTCAGATGCAGCAGACTCCTCATCATATCGTTGATCGCGCCAAATCTTATCGATGACAGCCATTTGGGCTTCTTGCTGACGTATGTCTTCAACCAAGCCGTTCCAGTCATTCTTATTCGAGAGATCGCTAAGTAGACGAGAAGCTTTGTCTTGAGCATAATAGCAATAGCAGTGTATCTGAAATCTCAGTATCTGCCCATATAACTGCTCTAGTGTAGCCTTGTATATCGAGTGTGCCTCTGGAAATGGTTCTTTGGCTTTGTTCTGACCTTCGTAGCGCCGCTGATAGAGACTTTCTCTCATACGGCCTTGAACAATAAGTGAGGAGACGTATTTTAACTCATTTGCGAGAGAAACCGTTTGATTGCCAGGATTTAAACAAGCCTAAAGTCGCTTAGTGACTCTCACAAAGATGGTTATGCATAGAATCTGACGCACTGACAACAGTACACTCATACCAGCCCAGGCAAGCGAAATGCAAGGGTTTGGGACAACAGCGGCTGTGATCGAGTCGTTGGCCATCTTAATGACCTTCAGAAAAGATTCTACCATCTCAGCTGGCCGAATCTCAGAGCCCAGAAACACGAACTTCCAGGAATCTCTCTGAATCTGATCCATCTTTTGTTGTAATATCTGGCTCATCCATTTTTGTCTATTTTCTTTGGTATCTGGTACAGGATCCAATGCGACAGTCAAGCTCTCTTGGAGTTTGGTTTCATATTCTTCGATTAATTGCTTGTTTTCTTTTCGTAACTTCTCGTATGCTGAGTTCCACAATTCGACTATAGGCGTATTTTGGTATTCGTCATCGGGACTTGATGAGGCCGTGTGAGATGTGAGGGGCTGCGCTGGAGCATTAGAAGATTCGATAGGATTAGGATTTGGAAAAGCAG
The DNA here is from genome assembly GCA_002022785.1 of Trichoderma guizhouense. Classification (NCBI taxonomy): domain Eukaryota; kingdom Fungi; phylum Ascomycota; class Sordariomycetes; order Hypocreales; family Hypocreaceae; genus Trichoderma; species Trichoderma guizhouense. Next base: position 1,538,983 of record LVVK01000003.1, on the reverse strand, counting down.
AATCTGATGCAATGTATAAGTTATTTGGAGCTAGTGAGAGGCATATCAAAACCTCCAATCTTACTGATCAAGGGACTGGGTTCTGGTGTGCCTCCATTGTCGTGGGCTTGCTGATCAGCTCTGTCTTTTTTTCTGGCAAATATGGATAGCCTTGATTTGGACTTCGCATTCTTATCCTTGGGCCTTTTGCGGTTAAACATCCTATCCATAGCGTTAGGCTTTATCTGCGTCGAGAGATCTAAAAATTGAGCGAAATTGTCGAATTGCACAAAGAAAATAAAGAGCAATTAAATACTGGTGCCTAAACACATTCTGTCATAGCCTAATATGTCATTGTGATCCCAAGGGCCATCTGAGTGGCCGAGTTGAGCAGGGTATTGTAAAAGGCAGTGCTAGCTAGGCAGTTAGAATCGGCAGATCTTCTTGGTTTTATTAACGCAGTGGTACACCCTTTCACTCTATTATAGAACATGACCTAACTACCGATAATCTTGGTATCTATTCAATTTATTTATTGAGATGTGTTCTCAATTGTAACATTTATCATTCGTAAGAAACACACAGGGTTCTTCCAACTTGGCCGGACTATTTTCTTATTCGCGTCATTTCATATATCTCACACGGCTCAATCATCATATCCTCGCTTACCTTGTTCGAAGAGGCATATTATCACTCGTAGCTGAAAATAAGATACCCTAAAATGATACCAATCTGAGTCTTGTCCTCATTAATTAGACCTCTATCTACAAGAACCTATCCATGCATCGCGAGCAGGCCGACACATAGTTCAGCCACTATTCGATCGGCATCTTTCCATACGTCTGCACAAGTACCCGTAGGCTTGCCGTGGCCAAGGCGATTGGACTATATTTTAATTTATGCTTTTGCTGATTTTCTTATCTACTTTACCTTCTGCCACTTAATAATAATTAGTGAAGAAAAAGGTTGTGTTGCGCAGTATTTCAAGCCGTTTACCCACATGCACTCATTCGCCGGAGCGGCGGTTGAGTCATGCCGGAGATTCAACATTCAGCGCCTAGCAAGACATCAACCCATATGACCATCACGGCCAAGAGGGAAAAATTATGATGAGAGAGGAGGAGGTATTTCTGGACTATATATTATCTTGAATAGACAGCGAAGATGTGCATTTTAGAAGAAGGAAGCGCTGCTCCTCACAGGCTGATAAACGGTGCTAGAATTATCCACCATACTAGCTGGCTTTTCAATCTTCAACTTCAATTCAGCATCATCACTGGACACAACTCTCATCACCATTACTACATGATATACGCTCTCCATAAAAGCAGACATTCTTCATCAGCCTTTCAATGGCTAACCGACCAAAACCGCGGTTCGCCGCTCCTCTCCCTCAATCCCCTCGATCCGACGTGCTGGAGTGGAAATTCCCCAAACCGCACAGCCAGCTCGTCCTCACAGGCCGCTCCCGAGCTGCCTGGCACACATCATTCGTGATTCCCTCGCTCAATCTCCTACTAGACGCCGGCCTCGTCGTCAACAACCAGCGCCCCAAGCATATCTTTTTGACGCACGGCCACAGCGATCACACGCTATTAGCGCCGGCATTCGTGAAGCGGGATGATCCGCCGGATATTTTCTGCCCCATCGAGATGAGGACTGCGTTTGACAATTTTGTCCTCGCCAAGACGATACTCAATCTTGGAGGTGAAATCGGGCCTGAAGATGCAGATATTCGGGGTCTTCCCATAGACGACAAAATAGTTGCGAGGAGCGAGGAATTGGGCCGGACTCCCTCCTCTACGGCTTTTCTCAACACGCATCTCACTCACGGGCTACGCCCCGGCGATGTTGTGCCTCTTCGCCGCGCTCAGGGCATCACGGCCACGGCTTTTCACTGTGACCACCAAGTTCCCTGCCTGGGCTACGTCTTCAGTAAAACCACGCAGCGTCTCAAGCCTGAATTCGCCTCTTTGCCGGGTTCTGAGCTTCAAGCACTGCGTAAAGGCGGCACCGAGCTCACGGCTCCTCATACCACGCCTATATTTGCCTTCCTAGGCGATACGACAGCACAGACTCTAGCTGCAGAACCGTCGTGGTTAAAAGAGGGTATTCCCGTCGTCATCACCGAGTGCAGCTTCCTCTATGAAGAGCACGAAGCACAGGGCATAAAGACAAAGCACACATCCTGGCGAGATCTAGAAAAAGTCATAAGAAAGTGGCCGAAGACGACTTTTGTGCTCACGCACTTCAGTATGCGGTACGATGACGCCGAAATCGCAAAGTTCTTCAACGAGATGCCCGACCCGCCGGAAAACATGGTCGTGTGGGCAGATTTGGAATGCTGAGCGAGCGAGAAAGAGAGAGAGAGAAAATCGTGTGGACGTCCTTGTGAGCTGGTAAGCGACGAAACGACACCGCCAATTTTTTTACACTGCCCGTTGGATGAGCTGTCACTCGTGTTACCGTGGATATTGCATCCCAAGTTACATGTTTGGTGTGACCCTCAGATGGGGGGCTCGACTGTGAGATGAAATGTCCCAGGGGATGGCGAGCAAGTGTCATGTACACAAACACCAAATGATACAAGATCAACCCAACGAAGGAGAAAAGGATGATGAAGCACTGCCCAGTTCAGAGCTACAGCGGACCTCTTCCGACTTACACAAATCAATCTATAAAAAGGAACAAGCACGCACCTCTTTTAGTTCCGGGTCATCGGGAATTCTAAAAAAGCATCTTCTGCTTCTTCTTCCAACGGGTACACCAAAACCTCACCTCTCACAAGGCCATCTATAAAAGGCAATTCCACGAAGCAAACATTTTTCGCAAATGGCACGTTCCAAGCTCCATCCATGAACCATGCAAAAATTTCGATTCACTTCATTATCCTCCGTCTTTCTCGAACCAGACGCGGTTTGTCATACCTGCAGAGAGGCCGCCTTGTTTTTTTTGGTTCGATTTGAACTCAAATACAAACGGGGAGCCTCCTTTGCATCTCACTTCTCCTGTTGACTCATCCTACGACAAGATATTTTTTCCTTTCCTTTTCCAATCCAAGAAGCTTCTTCATGAATGAAAGATATCCTGCTACCTCCTCTTTCCACTCTATTTCATCCAAGCTCATCAACCTAAACACTGCGACCCCAGCCATCAAATCACCAACAATCACCAGACATATACAAATCACAAATCACAAACCACCTTCGCCGCCATGTGCGTCCACTTCCGGTCCTGGAACCGCTGCTCATCCTGCTTCCTCACATTCAACCGCCGCTGCAACCGCGTCCCCTGCTGGAACGGCTCCCTCTCCCGCTGGCGGATCCACCGCCACGGATTGTCCTGCCGCAGCGGCTGCTACGAGCGCGCAGACGACGAGGTCTACACGCACTTGCCCTGCGAATCATGCAACAACATGGAGGCGGAGGCGGCAAACTGCGGCGAAGGAGGCAAGGCGGATATGATGGAGGCGCGGGTATTGAGAGGGATGATGGGGAATAGAGCTTCGATGAAGAGACGAGCGGATATTAGTGGTGTGTTTATGAGATTGTGGTCGTTTAGGGAGGTGTTGCGTGGACGTGGGAATAGCAAAAGGGGGAAGAGACATCTTCGCATGAGGATAAGGATGCTGTAATTTTCAACATAGACCAAGCTTTTACAATAATATCTAGACTTTTTCAACTCCCTCCCTCTCTCTCTCTGTCATTGACCCCCCTCTCCGTGTGGTAATGAAACCTCATCATGATGAATCAAAAAATCCGTAACACCAAGCCCTAACCAAACCCTGCGCGTCTTCAATAAACAAGCCACATGCCGCCTCCTGTTCTCTCCAAAACACGCCGTCACACAGAAACCGGGCCCTCGCAGAAATAACCGTTACCCAAGTATCGAACACCGTTTTTCAAGGGCGGTCAGCTTTGCCGGGTAATTTCTCTCTTTCTTGCTCTACGTTGGTGTGTGTGGTGGGATGTGTGTATCATGTTGTGACGGCGCTTTATGAAACCACAGTACGTTCTTAGATGATGGAGATGGAATGATATGATGAGAGGGACTGGTACAACACTGTGATACAAACAGTCTGCCTATTTTATTCTTCTCGTAGGTTACGAATGACGTTTGAGGCATTCAGGTTGCCTGAAGCTGTTTGATCAAGTCATGTGGCTCAGCTACCCGGCATTCTCAACATACAAACATTGGCAAAGACCAGCATCGAATCATGTGAAGCAACGTTAAATCTTGGCAGAGAATCGATCTAAGCTTAAAATATGAAATCATTCCAGAAGAAAATGGTTGTTGAAAATTGGTATTCTCCTTCTCTTGGTGCGTAACCTGAAGTTGATGAAGTAGCCTGATAGATATCGTCACATTCCATCCACCGCCTTCATCCCACAGCAGTCAACTTCTCTCTAAATCCAGAAAACAAATGGCATCAATACCCGAATTCCAGTCTGGATAAGCCTCACAGCACAGAACTTCAATAAGCAAACCTCCGCGTTACGAAATCTTCCTTACAAATAAAGCCAAATCACCTCGGTATTAAATCCGTCCACGAATCTTGGCTGCAGGCCTCGGCATCTACACACACAGCTAATAAACGATATGTCATCAATTCGTCGTAAATATTACTTGGCAGTGTCTTGACCAGCTGCCGCTAATTCACTCAGTTATGATGCACCCTTTGCTCCTCTCCCGCGGATTCGCTTTCGCTCTCGTGTCTTTCGGCGCCTCGTAGAAAGCTTGACAAAATAAAAAACCAAACAAAAGCCCCGTGATTATATATACAAACCGTGCTTCCTGCACCGAGTTCCCGTTTCCCAAAACAAAAACAATGTCGAGCCTTTTTCTTGTGCCTGCCACGCCTACATGTTCGTATATATATAAAAAGACAGTCAAGAAGCCAAGGAACACGGTTCGCAGATGGCCGAGCGGAAAGAAAAAATGGCCGTATTAAATAGTGCTTGTTATATGCCGGTGTAGATGTTATTTCTTAATCCTGTCGTGGCAATGAATAATAAGGATCATTTAGGATCAAGGCGGTCTCTTGTTCATGGCTTCTCCTCAGGTTGGCTCTCGGATTTCTCCTGAGACTCCTCCTGAGTCTGCTCTGGGGTTGGATCCCGAGTCTCCTCCTTGGGCGGGTACTTGGCCATGAGGTCCTTCTCAGTAATGTAAAAGTCGGACTTTTCGTCCAGGAACTCCTTGTGGAACATTTCGAGATAGCCTCCAGGAACCTGCTGGCCGACAAAGACCTTGATCCAGCTGTCCTTTCCGGTCCACAAATGGCGAATGAAGCGACCCTCGCACTCGGAATCGCTGTTAGGGAAACCGTTGGCGTCGGTGCAAGCGAGCTGCCTGATGTCTTCGGGGAAATCGTATCGAATAAAGGTGCCGAAACCGCCCTGGTCGGTGGGTCGGCCGGGTGAGTTGGTGCGGAATTCAACGCATTCGGGGTGTTTGCCGTTCTCCTCGGGGCATCCTGCCCAGGCGTCCATGATCTCATAGGTCTTGGCGTTGTTTTGCGCAACAATGAAGCCAGTGTTGAGCATGAGCTTGCCAAACTTGTCCTTGTTGTACTCGCGGTTGGGGTCGACGGCCAGGGCGAGGGAGTTGTTGCGAGGGTCGAGGTCCCAGTAGTTCAGAAGCCACTCAAAGGGAAGGTCGAGGTTCTGGAAGATGGCGTCGGAGTCGAGATACAGGCAAACCTTGTGCTGCTTGAGGATGGTGGAGATGACGGGGGCCTTCTTCCAAGATGCGCGGCGATCCTCGGGCTTCTCAATGGCGACAAAGTAGTACTTGTAGCCGTGGATCTTGGCTGCACGTGGTCACGTTAGTTTGGTTGCAATGATGCTGCGAGAGTGGATTGGGGTAGCGTACCATAAAGCCAGTGGTTGAGCACACCGACAGATAGACCGTGAACCTTTTCGGGGTTCTTCTCCCAGCTCATGACATCGGGTCCAAAGATCTGGTGAGGCGCATCAAAGGGGCGGTTGTCGAGGTCGATGATGCAGAGATCTTCACCGAGGGGCTCCGGGAAGTGAATGTCGTGCTTCAGGTCGAATTTGAAGGCGCCATAGGGCTGGTAGAATTTGGAGTCGGGCTTGATGGAAGGCTTGTGGACCTCGAACCAGACATCGCGGAAGCTGGTGTCAGGCTTGACAGGCTCAACAGGCTTGACGGGTTCGACAGGCTTCACTGGCTCGACGGGTTTGACTGGTTCGGATGGCGGAGGCACTGAGCCGGAGTTTGTGTTTGGCTGTGTCCTAGAAGCGCAAGTTGCGTTAGCCTTACCCAAACGCCATCTTCGAACAGGGACCACGATGCGATCTGTCACCACATCACGTACCTGTTGGGCAATTCAGCCGAGTCCAGCTGGTTGTAGACGAGGCCGGCAAAGACAATGATGAAGATGATGGCGCCGGCCAATAAGGCCGACAGCTTTGAAGATCGAACACCACCGACAAACATTATCGCTGCATACTCCGCCGATGGAATGCGGATTCAGAGGACAAAGCCCTTGTTTGTATGGAGGCGCAAGAGGGAAAAAAAAGAGGGCAGAGGGAGGAATGAGAGGGAGTGGATCCTAGCGAACGATGATCCGCGTGCCCACCGAAACACGGGGATTACAGTATAGAAGAAAAGGAGAGAAGAGGTGAAGGCGCAAGTCACAAGAAACAACAAGAAGCAGGAAAATGAAGAAGGATAAAGAGAATAAAGAGCTGGCGACAAACCGGCAAAAAAGAAGCCCCAAGATTGGCTTGGCGTAGCGGCGCGTTGTGGCGAAGCACGGACAAGAGAGACAACCTGAGAGACTGGACAGACTGCAGAAAAGAGGCACAATATTGGATTGGCGGAACGGAAAAAGGGGCAGAAAGGAAACTGGAGACCACGGTTATGTTATCGGGTACGTACCCCCAGCGCACATCGCCGGGTATCTGCTAACAGGACACGATGCCGGTCGCTAGCAAGGCAGCGCCAGACTCGGGGGCTTGGCGTTGACGGGGGAAAATCGAATCTCGGTGCAGTACGAGCGCGACTAGCTTTTTAGTTTGGCCTGGGTTTGACCCGGTTCTGGCCAACTGATGGCGGCGGTTTGGAGGGGCTAAGCAGGGGAGAACAAATAAAACGGATGCAATCCAATAGTCTTTTTTGCTGTACTTTGGGAGGATTGGCGCTAGGTGTCTTTATTTGATGAGTAAGATGTTAAGCGTGGGTGTTATTGTTTCAGCTTTGTATTTTGCTTTTCCTCTTCGTCTTACTGCGCAACTTAATAGTGGGTGTCGTGGTCTGTGTGAGTGAGTAAAAGGCGCTACGGGAATAAAGAAAGATTCGAGAATCAATACGAGCAACTGCCGTGGCATCGTCACAAGCTGGTAATCAATCAGTATACTACTATTAATACGAGCACTATTACAGATGTATTCTGCACGATCGATCGCAGTGTTAGTTCTGCTCGTATTGAATTGCCTCCCGCCCCGCGTCTCCCAAATCGGCTCCCTCTCCTGGCTGCATCGGGCATCGGCGCCGTGCCGCGTAACCGCATATAATGCAAGAACCTTGGAAGAGAAATTGCAGGAGACTGACCTTTTGAGCACGATTAAAGACACAACTATGGCGAGAGATAAAGAACGAGTACAGATGACGTTGGAAAACTCTAATACCGAATAAATATAGACAAAATCGTATCTACATCCCGAAAAAGGAAACCTTCTGGGCTCGCCACAAATGCATCCAGTAAGTCTCCTCGCTAGCTTCGAGTATATCTCAGCCCGCTGGGGCCTTGATAGAGAACAGCAAAAGGAACAAGCTGCGACACCTGATCAATTGCTGCATTCGGCAACAATGTACAACTTACAGATGTCTTCTTTCATCAGCCGAACACTAAATGAAAATTGCAAAAAGAGAAAAAAAGAAAATCACATGCGTGAACTGGGAATCGAACCCAGGGCTCCCCGACGTTGCTCGGATGGCAACGGAGAATTTTACCACTAAACCATTCACGCTGGTCTTTTTGATGTCAACTCTGTCAATTGTTTGTCTCTATAATCCTCAACCATGTGACACTGCCGCCCTCTGGCACCAATCGCGCCCATGCGCAACTTGGTAATCGCAGAGACTCGTCTCCATCACGATGCTGATCAAACCCGCAATGCAAATGCCTCCACTGTCACTTACCGTTGTAGCGCTAAGACTAAACTCGCGCTCCTCGGCCGGCACGTTTTCCATGATTTCAGCGAAGCAGTTCACATAGACGGCACCGCCCAGTAGGCCCTCCCAAAAGATGATGATGAATACTATGTAGACGGAGGGAATGAAGAAAATCATGGCATGTAGCGTTAGAAGAATTAGGTTTCCCACCTGTAGAAGGGATGGGAGGTATAAGTAGTGGACGCGGATAAAGGATGTGGACGAACGTGAGATGAAGACGCCGACTTGATACAGAAACCCATAGAATGGGTAGAATTCACGAAACTCCTTGAATGGCGACGATTCGAGTGGGAAGAGCAGAGTTGGCGCGACGCCTTGGTTGATGGTATACTCGGCAATGTATACCAGCAACAAGGGGGCCATATACGGGATGAAGAGCGCCTTGGCTCTCCGCAAGTTGTTTCGAAGAGAATTCGACTCGCCCCGGGTCATGGCATATGCAGTGTTTGCTGATAGGACAGACGGCTCAGGGACAAGCAGAGCAGAAGTGCTAGCTGCGATCTCCTGCTCCGTGTGGTCTCCATCCACTTCGTCTTCTACGTCTCTTTCCGGAACAGCATCATATTCCTTCAAAGCGCTGCCTTGCCGCAGCGGGTCTAAGGGAAGGACGAAGAAGAAACTGATGAACATGATGGCAGGGAGACAAGCCGAGAACAGCAAGCTCTGCTGGACAGTAAATCCCCACCAATCGGTCAACAGCACATATAATCCTGCCCCGACTAGACCGGCTGCACCAGTGCCAGATCCCCAACCGGCCAGGCTCACATGCCCGTAGTAATGTGTCAGTCCCAAGAAACTGAGCTCGCCTCCTCCACTGGCCAAGCTGGCCAAGATTACTCCCACCATCTTCACTGGCACCGACCTGGACGGAGGCGTAATAGCAATCATCAGCATACCGCCCGCAGACAGCGCGATGAAAATGAGGACTCGTATCGGGTATGGTATGCGATAGATGAAATATGGAGCAATGAGCTTCGTGAAGAACGAGGGAACGACATCAGCGAGGAGGACGACGCCTTTCGGGAGCGATCCGACGAGGTCTTGCGCGGCCGAGAGGATGATTACGTAGAGCACATTGTTGATGAGACCTATGAAGCAAGGGGGCTGGTTAGCTGTATATCGTGATAAAAGCTCAGAGTTTGACAGGATGCGCACCAAGTAACCAAAAGGCGACAATGACCCTCATGTTGGGATGCTTCGCTAAGCTCTTTAGCCTGGCGCTGTAGACGGCCCAGGAGGATGACGGAGCGCCGGGCATGGGGAGAAGCCCAGACGCAGACGGGGAGCGGCTCGACATTCTATACTTGATATAATCGAAGTACCATCACTAAGAGAAGAGCATTGTTGTGCTGAAGAGCTTTGCAATGAGCAAGCTTGGAGGTCGTTGATGGAAGAGTAGCTGAAATGGGTCACGCGAGGTCGAGGTCGGAGGCTATACCGAGCACTGTACGGAGTGGATAACGGTCACGATAAGGAACCCGTGCTAGAGCTATGACGCAGCCACTTCTTTTAGAACACATGAAAGGCTCATCACATGTGACATATCCTACCATTAAATCACAAACTATCATACAATCTTATTCCTAACTTACAATTTTCGCCTCTCAGCAGGCACATGAATTATTCGTCTTCATGAATTCTGGACGTGTATCCTTCCGTCTCCCGACTCGCCTGCGTCACACTCTCAGGCGCAATCCAGCCCTCTGCAGAGATGCTATCCGGCACACTCTCAGGCGTATAATAATCGCTTCCCTTGTACTTTGATCCTCCAACCCCCGGAGGATTTCTTCCTACGTTTGCCCTAGACGCTGCTTGTCCTTGAGCGGCAATGTCGCCGCTGTTGCCAAGGTTCCGCTCGGTATCTGCGCCTACAACATCGGCGTCATTTTGGCCGCCCTGTTGGCGATAGGACTCGGAAATCTTGTCACCAGGTCCTCCTTGGCCTTCATACTGATTTCCGGTAGCTTGTCTGTTGAAGTACTTCAGTAAATGCCCCTTCTCACTACTAAGTACCGACGTGACTATATGGGTCGATAAGGACTCACCTTCCACGAGCATCAACATCTCCCCCCTCACCGGGAGGAATACGTTTGTTGTAGCCTCTGTTTGTGCTCAAGTCATCTCCATAAGCGACATTGGCTGAATCAAATTTCTTTTCCACATAAGAGTTGACACCGGCATCGTCATCAGCCTGTGGACGAGCATTGCCAGTCTTGGCCTGGTAGGTATTGAGATCAGCCTCAGCGCGGCGCGAAATCTCTTCGTAGTTGGACATTTTGATATGTGTAAAGTTTTGTAGTGAAATTTGTCAAGTTTGTCAAGTTTGAAAAGCTTGGAATTGTGAGAATTTAGGAATTGATTGAATCGCTGAAGATGGCAGTATTTATACAGTATCTACATGTGTGTGCTTTAGACGATGGCTTCTCGATGACCTCAGAGCAACGGTATATGATTTCATGACACCGCATGATGGAGAACAAATGTGGGGAAGAAACTCTGATCACAGCAGATATCAACTCGAAATCGAGATTCTTTCTCAAGATGAATTTCTAATAAAGTGATATGCTGCTATGGTCATTTTGATACTTGCAGCATTGATAAGGTCCGGCTTGGCTTTGTAGGTAGGATACCTATGATGAGAATGACATCAGACTGTAATGTCTTCACGTACAGATCGCCTGCCATGCATCAATTAAACTACCGAACTAGGATAGTATCCAGTTACATTGATATAAAATTTTATACTCATTATTTAGTAGTAATCCTTACGAAGTGACTGATCCTATTCCCAATCGTCAATATCAGCCCGGCAAATTCTCGGCCCAAACACCAAGATTTCGCAATCGCAAAGTTGCGATACTCTTTTGCGCCGCTATCCAAAAAATTATTAATCTGCAATCCAACCATTCCCAGCTTCCTTCGCAACCACATTTCGCTCTCTCATAATCTCAATCTAAGACGAATAGCAATCGAATAACCTCATCCCATTCAAACTCCATCATCAACGTCAACCATGGCAGAAGACGCCTGTCCCGTCGACCACAAAACCCGCGACGCCTGGCTCGCCCACGCCCGCGCCGCCGAAGCCTCCAAACAATCCCAACCCCAATCCCCCTCCCAAAGCGAAGCATCCAAATGCCCCGTCGATCACTCCGCCGCCAAGAAGCCTTCCTCCTCCTCATGGACCCAGACAATCTCCTCCTACATCTGGTCCTCTCCCTCCCCCGCCACAGATAACCTCCCCGCAAACCACCCCGCGATACCATCTTCAACAACCTCACAATCAAACCTCGAAACCTCCCGCGTAACATCCACCATCCCTCGCTCCTTTACAAACTCCGATGAATGTCCCGTCGACCACGGAGCTTCCGCGAACCCCTCAAATGCGGAAATCGAGTCCGGCGTAGACGCTTCGGGAAACTGGGTGTATCCCTCAGAGAAAATGTTCTTCGAAGCGATGAAGCGCAAGGGCTACGATGCGCGCGAAGTGGACATGAAGACTGTCGTGCCTATCCACAATGCCGTCAATGAGCGCGCGTGGCAGCATATTAAAGAGTGGGAAGCTCCCTACTTGACCGATTCAAAGTATGTTTACTCTCCTCCAACTTTTTCCATCTACATCTCCAGCTACAACCCTCCTTCAAAACACTTAAAGCATAAGAGCTAATCGAGATTACGCAGATGCGACGGCCCCAGACTCTCCTCCTTCGCCAACAAAAGCACCCGCATGACTCCAACCGCCCGCATCAACACCATCCTCGGCTACACCGCGCCCTTTGACCGGCACGACTGGGTCATTGACCGCTGCGGCACCCGCGTCGACTATGTCATTGATTTCTACGCCGGAAGACCGGGAGGCACGGCTGGAGCGCCGAGCTTCTATCTCGATGTTAGGCCGAAGCTGAATACCTTGGAGGGAGTCAAGATGCGGGTCATGAGGTGGACGGGATTGGCGTGAGAGTGAAGCTTTGGAGAAACAAGAGATGGAGAAAAATGAATGTATAATATGATTTACGTGTGGCATAGAAAAATGGCGTTTTGTTGGGCTGGTAATGATGTGTTGTGTGGGAATATGCATATAAAGATAGACAGAGCTAGAAGGGGGGCTCCTTGTACAATACAAATCTCCTGTACGATTCTGAGAATGGTTTCTCGAGTCATTCATTGCGTCAATTCGTGGCATCGTTTTGATGATGCTTCTACTGGTATGTATAATACAGCAGTGCTACCTAGTAAATCCCATCCCTCATTTGTGAGCAGCAGAATATCTACCCGTCTACAAATCCTTGGCTCGCCTCTTCCGTATCTGCAGCCGCACAGGAGCCGTAGTCTCCAAAGCTTGCGTGTCAAGATTCCACCCCATCTGCACCAACTCGTCCCAGAGCTTCGGGCTGTTGAACTGTGGCACAAACTCGCTGTCTCTGTCCTTGCCGGCAATGCTAAACTTTCTGCCATTGCCCTCGACGCCAGCATCGCAGAAAAGCTCATCCAGTTTCTGCGTGTAGACACCGCCATCCTCCATGAGCCATGCGATTTCCATGGCGGCAAACCATGCTCGTATGGCATCGATCGGCTGGGCGCCCTCCCAGAGGAGCATCTTGATGGGCGTGAGACGGCCGGGAACGCGAGAGCAAATAAATCGGGTATGCTTGAGGCCATCGACGATGATGAGTTTGTCGTGTGAATCGGAGCAGCTCATGGCGTGGCCGTAACTCTCGGCAAATTCGAGATGAACCACCTTGTTCCCACGATTGTTGCGGATGATGGGGCTCCAGAAGACGATGCTCTCTCTTTCTGCGACTTGCTCGGGGGATAGAACGATGCCGCTCTTGAGGTACTCGCTGAATAGGATCGTCGCTCGTTGTCGGTTGAGCGTAGCCATGCAGACACTGCGAACGCCAAGATAATTTGTGCCAAGATGGGCAAGGACGAGGAGAATCATCAAGAGCACAACACTTGAATGATCCTCAATCGCCTTCACCACCAACGTTCCCACAAGCAGTCCAATCAAGCCCACGGCTGTCTCCTGGCTAGCCTCTTTTGCATTGAGTTCAGCGAGATTATCTTGCCTGGCAAAGTGCACACTCAGGGCTGCCTTGCTGGCACCAGCAGCAACACCGCACAACGCCCGGAGTGCTTGACCAGTACTGAGTGCGATAACTTTGCCCCAGGAACCTAGATACGGACTGTAGAGCTCCAGAAAGAAGGCACTGTCGTTGAAAAGATCGGCTAGAAATCGGTATCGCTTGGCGTCCGGTTCGATTCGAAGGCCAAAGCGGTGGGCAAACACAATGGTCGCAATGCGAGACGTGGTATCTTTGAGGATGGTGAGAAGAAGGGCAAACGTGGCCGAAGACGATGCATCTCCAACGCCGAGACCTTTGAGCAGGGCACGATTGGCAAGAAGAGAGCTGATGGTTGAAAAGAAGGCCTGGAGAGAATCAAACATTTGATACGCCAGGTAGTCCTTGGAAACGGAGTGCGGGAATCCAACGGGGAGAAACGAGTCAAACAAGGCCTTGCGCCATTCTCGAACAGAGCGGTAGAAAATGCCGTTGGATCTGTTCTTGAGCTGGACCTATATCGTTGTTAGAATCTGATATCTAGCAGAGGGAGAGAGAGATGCTCACTGGCAAGATGTGGCCATCGTGGGCATGAAGCCACTGTTGCTGCACATGGCCAGACTTGTCGAGCTCTACAATATCGACATCGTTTCCCCAGGCTAGAATATCGGTGATTTTCTCTGCAGGCTCATCGTGAGGTTCATCCTGTCTCGCCATTATGGGCGTGCCGAGCTTTCTATCACCTTCAAATCAAAGGTGCAGCGGCGAAGGCGATGAATGCAGGTGTCGCAAACATAGGACGAGATGCGCGCAAAGAGTCAAAATCAACAATGAGGAAACGAACGGAATAAGAGGAGAGTTGCGCTTAATCTAGGAACGAGTGCGCAGTGAATTTCGGGCGTGGTTTGCAGTGAATGATGCAAAAGGGAAGTTGACAACGAAAGGTTGAAGTGATTGTGTCGGGTAGATGAAGTAACAGGTGGCAGAATGAATTTGGCCAGCAGCGATTTTGGCACAACAGCTGGCAGGTCGCCTACAGCGGAAAATAGAAATAAAACAGCATAAAAATGCATGGTATGCTGTTGCTTCAATCAATCTATTGATATATTAAACTTTTGGTATAAATTCTTTTTGCCATGTACATTTACGGCTTGTATCCCCATAAACGCCAGATTCTATTCCCTCTCCTCTATCGCTTCACAGGCGTGCCATCCTCAGCAACCAGGAACTCATCAGTCTTGAGAGGGCCCTCGCCAACACCAGTCATGATGACTCTGCTGACGCCCCCCTTGATAGTGCCTGCGATGCCCTCATCCAGCTTAACGCTGGCGTTGACGACGCTTCCATCTTTCCAGCCCTCGGCGGTGGCCAGGAGCGGCGCAAAGGCACCCAGCACCGTCGCCGCATCCTCCTCCTGGTAGTACACGACACAGTTGGGGCCGGCATCAAAGGTGTAGGCAGCAACAGTCTTGCCAGCCTGAGCATTGATGGCCTCGACTGCGCGAATGGCGGCCTTGGAAACGTCGTTCATGTAAAAGATGGGAGGGTAGGTGTCGGCGCAGGTGGCGTGGAACGAGTTGGAGTCGCGCATGGTGACCTCGGCGAACTGGGGGAAGTTGCGGTTCTTGATGGCATCCTCCATCAGGGCCATGTTGGCGGGGACGATGGTGGATATTCTCTGCTGGAACAGGCCCGAGGTCGCGACGGTCTGCTGCATGCCAGAGGTGGACGAGACGCCCTTCTTGGAGGCGCTGACAACCAGAATCAGCGCGCGCATGCTCGGCCAGTGCGAGGCGGGGGCAACCAGGTCAGCCTTGGAGTCGCTGCCATCCTCCTTTTCGCCCATTCTCCAGGCGACATAGCCGCCGAACAAGCTGCGGCAGGCAGAGCCAGAGCCCTGGCGAGCAATGAGGGACAGCTCCGAGGGGGAGTCGGGGAGCTCGTAGAGGTTGGCAATGGCCTGGACGAGGGCAGCAAAGCCGGCGGCAGACGAAGCCAGACCAGCAGCCGTGGGGAAGTTGTTCTCGGAGACAATCTTCAGGGGGAAGGTCGACAGCTTGGGCAGCTCGGCGTTGGCAGCCTCGAGGGCAGCTCGGCGGGCGCGCAGCTCACGGAAGCAGGCCTGGGTTCGGGCGCCAGAAACGTCGGAAGGCTCGCCATTGAGCAGCAGGCTGTCATCGCCGGTGTAGGTGGAGGAGCAGGAGGCGGTCGTGAGGGTGCGGAGGTCGCTCTGGGACAGCGTCACGGAGAGGGAGCTGTTGGTGGGGAGGTTGAGCTTTGCGTCGCGTTTGCCCCAGTACCTAGAGGGAGAAGGATAATGGTTAGTAAATGATTCTCTGGCCTGATTTCTCTTGTCTATCCATTCATCGGGGCCCAATGGCTCGACATACTTGACAACGGCAATGTTGACGGGGGCGGTGGTGCTTGCGCGGTAGACTTCCGTGTCTGCCATGGCGATGGTTTGGTGGAATCGAGGACTAGATGGGCGGATTATGTATTTGATTCTCCCTTGAGGCGTTTTATGTAGAGAGAGATATCACTGGCTTGAGCAATGGCTAGCAAAAAAAGAGAGGAGGTAAGAAGAAGTTTGATATAGGGATCCAACAGTAGTCTGTAGAGGAAATTGATGGTTGGGCGCAAAGGCAAAATGTCACCCGGACTTTTACACCGCCCAACTGCCACTACTAAAGCACGACTAAGGCAGATTGTGATTGTGCTAGTACCTGGTCTGGCCGCTATTCTATCGGCGCCAATTTTAAATCCAATGCCTCTAGTAGAGATCCATCCCATTCATTATCTTTTGTTCCCCTTAAAACTAGAGCCAAATGTGACGAACAGACCCTCGTTTTCGGCTGGGCGCGGGGCTGAATCAACCCCCACCACACGAACGTTGCATCAAGGATACGAACACGAGAGCCTTGCTTACTGCAGCGCACTGGTAGTATAAGTTGCATTGCATTGCATCCCATCAGACGGAACACGGCAGATGGGATTCGATTCGATTTCCCACATGCTGTATATGTATATCTCGCATCTGCCTGATGCATCTAGATATGGCTATTTGTCCGCGCCGACGAGATTTGTGGCGGGCTGAACCGGCAGTGAGCCGTTATCGATGCGTGATTCGACGCTGCATGGCTTGGTAGGAGCTGGCTCGTAAGAATGATGCATCAAGAGCGAGATTCATCAAGAATGACTCTCCTCTTGATTGGGCCAATGGAGTTTGATAGAGGGAATGCAGTATTAGGTCGCCTTCCGGGATGGATATTGACTCCTCATGGCTGCTGAACCACGACATTGCGCGCATTTTATGAGGATCAAGACATATGAGATCGGTGATGGCTCATCTTGAAATGTACGAAGACGACAAAACAGAAGAGAATGAGGTATAGTAGCAGCTCTGATTTTCAGCAATATCCCCTGTGACGCTGCACCAAACCATTGCTTGAGGTATGTGATTCCATACGGTGAAACTTCCTAACTTACAGAATGCCCCAGTTCTTCACGTCAAATTTCCTGGCCATATCTTGACCACCTACAGATTCTTGCCGGTGGCTCAAGCTTCCCGCCGTTCGTTCAAAGCCGATATCCTAGCCCTAGACACCACACGTACGCCTATATCGGCATACATCAGCCAACTGGAATGGTTGGGAACCACATACGGCGAAGATATGGTGCTGCAGAATATCGTTCCTACAGAATATCGTTCCGAGAATTCTGTCAGCCCCAGGGATTGACGGCTGCCGATGGTTCCAGTCTTTGAACGACGAGACAAGAAGACGCTTGACATGGAGCCTACGGGCGTGGGAAGACATGCTCCGTCAACGCTTCCAACACGACTGTGGCGCCATTCTAATGGAAGTAGACAACTTACAACACTTATGTACTATGGACTACCTCACATTGCCACTTTCACTTGGTACGAGGGCTATCAATTGTCATAAAGACAAGAGACTGCTTCCATAACGGAGCATTCAGCATATCGTCAGCTGAGAGTCTCGTCTGCTCTCCGCCTTTCTTATCATTGGCTCGTTCTTACAATGTCAGAAAGAAAGAGTTCTATATCAAGAAAAACGACTTCGTCTGTCCACACATCTTACGCATTGGCATGTCAGGCAGTACTCGCCTTCATATGCCTCATGAGTGGCTGATGAAAAGTTGCGGTGTGTGTGCCCATTGTGAGGATTGTAGTACAAGGGCTTAGGCCCAGGAGTAGTTGAGTTGTAATGAAAGCATGCGACGGCATCGTGGAAGCTTGGAAACTGATATATCGCCGTGTACGAATTGATGATTAAAAGGACTAAAGTGGAATAATTGTTTTCTTCGATGTATTCGTAGGTCATGTATATCAATAACCGCATACATGGAAGTAAATGTAATTCATCGCTTGCAAGTTTCATTCTCACAATCTAGCAAAACAGGGCACGACTGCCAGAATATAGATCACTCAAAGACTCCGCAGTATCCAGTCGTTTGGCTACAGATTTACAAAAGCATACAATGAATGTCACTGATGAAGAAATAGTATTTATAAAACAATTCTATTAAGACAAAGCCAATACTAGGGTATCTTCAAACCAATGTGGTATCAAATCCCATATAAACACCAAAAACTCCCAAATCAATCGGGTATCGCTGCCAAATGTTGTCCCATACATCATAGTTCATAACAGTTCATCATCGTCAATGGCCAAATTGGCAATCAAATTATCCCCCTCAAACCTCACAGCCCGGTAGATCTCATAGGGCTCTTCCCACTCCTCGTCTTCCTCGTCAACCTCCTCTTCGAATTCCTCTTCTTCGGAATCCCAATCAAACTCCGCCGGCCAACGTCTTTCCTCCAATGGAGGCACCGCCTCTTCCCCAGGAGCCCAGCGCCCAGGCCCATACCAGTGCTCATCTATCCAAGCCTGATCCTCCTCCGAAAAGTCAGCCCGGTGAAGGATGTTCTCGTCTTCTCCGACGGGCACAAAGATGACTTGGGCCAGGGTACTCTTTGTGATGTCAAGGTTGGTGAGGCCGAGGCTGTTAAATTGCCCCCGGATGAGATGGCAGTTCCACTCGTCTATATGTTCTGCCTGTTCGCGGTCGACAGCGGCAACGGTCATGGCCATCTCCATGAGTGGCTTCATCCACTGTAGGAACTCGACGAATCGTTCCTTCTGGACCTCGGTCCAGTTACGATCGTAGCCCTTATCTTGGACCCAGAGCCAGACATCCAGGGCGTCGCAGTCCAATTCCCAGACGTAGGCGGCGGCCATCCACTCAAGATTGGTGGGCCCGTCCTGGGCAATGTTCCACAAGTCGTCGGCCGTCTGCTCATCACCAGCTTCGACGGCCGCCGCAATGAGAATGCGGTGATGACGGCGGACAGTGTGGCTGGCGGCGTATTGGTACTTGACGCCGTTGTGGATTTCGCCAAGTGCAGGGAGGTTGCTGCCGTAGTACTCTCTGCGCCAGGGAGGGATGACATGAGCTGTCTCATCTGTGTAGATCTCAAAGTCGAGATCTTCTTCGGTCAATTTTCTGCGTGGCCCGAGACGATACTCTGTTGGTGGCGGGGGTGGCGGGCAGGTGGTCCGTTTGCCAGGACGGGGTTGAGACTGGGGAGTATCCTCGTTGACCTCTTCATTTTCCTTGTTGTCATCTCCCAGAAACGTTTCCGAGTCAGACTCTTCCGCCCATTGGTCAAATGGGGCGAGAATGTCCCGGTTGTCCATGGTCATGTCCATATCCATGTTGTAAAAGACGGAAGAGATGATGTCGGTGGGTGAGTGATAGTGGGTGTATAATAGTGGGTCGTAGAGTGAATGAAGAGGAGATATATGAGAAATGGGCTAGAAAGATAACCCGTGAGGAGATGAGTGAGTGTTTGCTTTAAAGCTAAAAGCGGATAGAATAATAGAGATGTGTGTGTGTGTGTGTGTGTGTGTGTGTCTACAAGAGAAGGATGTAGCAAGTACTATGAAGCACAAAGTAGGATTGGGTGGTAAGAAGCTGGTAAGAAGCTTTGTGTGCTGGACTGACTGACTGACTGGAAGTGATGTAGATGGAAAAGAAAGAAAGGATGGGGGGAGACTGGGGGGGATAGAAGCATTAAATAGCTGTTTACAAAAGCATATGAAGCCTTGGATTCGTTTATCGAGGCATGGCTAAAGTCTGTATTGGTGAGATATCGACGCCTTGAAAGCTACATGGACGCACAACGAAGGATATACAGAGAAGAGAAATGTATATAAACATCGATATCAGATACATTCATGAAGTACAACGTGTTGCCATATCAACAGACAAGAAACCTCGTCCTAATCGACGCCATCACCACCAAGCTCCTCGAAGACAACCCCAGCCTCAAAGGCAGTTGTAAACCTACGAGCCATGTTGTGGTCCTTGATAGCGAACACGATCTCCATATCATCATAAACTTCAGCTCGATCAGATCTCTTGGCCTGTGGTCCCAGCAAAACCCTTCTCCATGACCGGGCAATCTCGTCGACTGGGTTTCCATATGCGCCACAGCCCCAAGCCCCCAGAACAACACGTTTGATATGGCGAGACCGCAAGATACGCATTACGCAACGCATCTTGGCCAAAACCATATCTCTGTCTTTTTGCTCTGAATACGTAAGCTCTCCTTGTTGATTCGTCTCAACCTCTGGAAGGCGTAGCATAGCTGCTGTGATGACATCGATGAAGAACTGATCCGCTGATTTGAGATCAGATGGCTCCGTGTCCCATGTCTTGCAGACCAGGACATCGGGGGTGTAGATGGCGCCTACTTCAGGGAGGCGGTAGAATTCTTCGTGGAGAGATGGATATAGCGTAGTTCTTGAGCAAAGCCATTCTTCTTGTGATGTGGCTCCAGTTAGGACACCGCCGCCGGGACGGAGGGGAGAGGCCATATTGAGGACGGCAATTCGAGATGGACTGGATTTAGATAGTCTTGAAGCAGCTTCTAGAGTATCAACGGGGCAGATTCGTATGTAATTGGGAGATAAAGGGGCGGAGGGAAGTTTTTGAGATATTGAAGCTGAGCCATTGTCGTCTGTTTGTTTGGCAGACTCTGGGCTTGTAGTTGCTGCTGGTGGAGCAATGGCCTCCTTTGGAACTATTCGACGTGGATCTACAATCAATTGGACATTTTCAATGCCTTTTCTAGCTCTGGCATTCGACTTTAATATGGAGGGCACCTTTTTGTTGAGAAACAGTTTGGCCGCCTTGGCTCGTTCATCCCTAGACGAGCTCATGACTTGAGGTTGAATCGAGGTACCTAGAAAGTAGCTTAATCACCTGATTGAGTTTGTTCATCAGATAAAGCTCTCTGGCTTAATTGAGTTTCGCACGTTGACTCATATCTGAAAGTAAACAATGGCTTGGAAGCTGCGATCGGCAGGGCAACTCCAAAGCTTCAAGGCAGCCCAGTCGTTGAAGGTGCCTGAAGCTAACGGTTGAAGTCCAGCTGAGCTTTAGGCGCAAGACTAAAACTCGATTGGCCGCTACTTTATGGAAGCACCACAAATGATCGTCGCAATCATCTCGTGACGTCATGGCTATGGAAGCAAGTTTCGTCAATCATCATCTAATGACTGCAATGCAATGCAATACAAAATCCTTAAGATAAAAGAAATCTTTTCGATACTTTGTCAATTGGAAAGCTAAATCTTGGCGCAACACAAATGCGCGTTCGGTAGCACAATGTTGGCTTCATGTACCGGCGCGAGAGCCGTGTTCCGCGCCCTGCCGCTGGGTTCCGGGGGACAAAGACAGAGATCACTGCAATTGTTCAGACAGACAGGCTATCAGTGCAGATTTCAACTTCCGGTGAGACATTTTACGGCGTCTCAGAGTGTCCGTGAAGACGAGGCTACGGAAAAGGCGAAACGGCTACATGAGAAGAGCGACGAGCTAGAACACCATGACACCGAGCGCCATACATTGCAGAAACGGGCAGACGATAGACCCTGGCATCGGCTGAGTGGGAGCAAGCAATACAAGGAGACATCGCCAGATCCCTCTAGAGGAGACGATTCAAAGGGTATGTTAATCCTAGCATGAAGCTTTGCCCACTTGGAACTAACACATCGAGACTGCAGGACGGCTGCTTACGACACCAACCCGCTTGCTGAAGCTCATCTTACCCATGCCATTCCACCCCGAGCAAGATACAATAAACGAGGTCGAAGAGGGCACTCACAAAGACAACGGAAAGAGAATAGAACCACTGGCGCTTCTGGTACACCCCCAGCAGCCGCTATCTTACCTTGAGCGACTTATACAGGCCGAGATCCCTCCATTGCAGGTCAATGGCCGCGAAAGGCTGCCCGACATCATCTTTCGGGCTGAAGCCGACCGCGAAGAATCTCCAGGAAGATCGGACGAAGACCATGGCAAAAGCAACGTGGCGTCGTATTCTGGCCTAGGTCGCGAGGGCCCTACAAAAGACAAAGAGGCAAACTGGGTTCGATGGAGTGGCAGCACCGAAGTGGGAGATTTCATCCGAGATGCAGCTCGTGGGCGAGAGTTTGCCATTAACATTGAGGGATTCAGCAAGGAGCTGCGGGTGGCTGTGCCCAGTTTCAAGGACCGAACGCATTACATGAGACTGCAGCTGCGGCGAATGTCGAGGAGTATCGATCAAATGGCCAAGATCAAGTCGGAGTGCGATCTTTTAGCACACAAGGGAGCCCATCGTCTGGCGCAGGGAGGGTTTGCTGCTCTGGCTGGTTGGTGGGGCGTCGTCTACTATGTGACTTTTCATACGGATTTTGGATGGGATCTGGTAGAGCCCATCACGTACCTAGCTGGACTGGCGACCATCATGGGCGGATACCTGTGGTTCCTCTTCATCAGCCGAGATCTGAGCTACAAGGCGGCGATGAATGTGACAGTCTCGAGACGGCAGCACGCACTGTATCAGGAGCGAGGATTCGATCCGCAGAAGTGGGAGCATTTGGTGCACGAGGCCAATGCTCTGCGGCGGGAGATTAAGGCGGTGGCGACGGAGTATGATGTTGACTGGGACGAGATGAAGGATCTTGGGGGACAAAGCGTCAAGAAGATTTTAGAAAAGGAGAAGAATGGCAAGCAGAAGAAGGAGGATATTGACGAGGAGGCGGATGAAGAAGCTGATGAAGGGGTGCAGATGGATAAGAAGGGCAAAGAGGAGCAGCATTCGGATTCGCACAAGAAGGAATGATTTGATGAGGAATGTATTACAGCATTGTATTGTTAGCATTGATCATGGCGCCGGTAGCGGCAAAGTATGTGTTTTACTGTCGGATGAGGCGTAGTAAGAGCAGGACAGATGATACAAGCAATCGAATTGAACAATTCTCAATATGAAGATTCATGGGTAGTTCATAGTGGACACAACATGCATGTGCTCGTCCACCAACATAAAACAGAGTCAAAGGGCTGACGTCGTCGATATCGTCGGGTCAGATCATCGGCGATGCGATCCGCTGAACCGAGCCGCTTCGCCCTACCGTTCAATAGCTGGAGATTATTTTTTAGCGTTGCCACAATGAGCTGTCACATCGTGTTAGTGAGGATAGACCGTCGCACTATTGGGAGGAAAATTGGTGTGCAGGATCTTGTCTTGGTCAGGCCATGACGGGATCGCCGTTGCTTTATTCTCAGCTGCGGGATGGGAATTCTTGAAAAATTCCAAGCATTCCAGATAGAGAGAAGAAGAGAGACACAGCACGTGATAGTTGTTTATTGTTTCTGATGATTATTTGTTTGATATACCCCGGTGATACGAGTCGCACTGTGGCAAAACCTCCTCCAAAACTTACACGCGCATGACCCCATGATATAAATCCGGGGCAGCTCTAGGCCCGCTGTAGCTTCAGCTCAGCTCATATTACAGTTGGAGCTTCAACTTTTATCTGCTTTCTACCCCGCCCCCGCTTGTCTTTTCACTCTCCAGCTACTCTACTTTACTCCACATGCCTGCTCGTATATCGTCGGTGATATCAAACCCCTGCATGCTCTGATAACCATCTTTTTTCTTCTATAATTTGAGCTTCTTCTTCTTCTGCATTGCATCTCTAAGAATCATCGACTCGAGCATATTCAATCCCATCATGGCGCCGCAGCTGCTGCATCTGCCGGATGGCCAAACCTTCACCGTCACGCCCGTCTTCGCCGGCCTGGGCTTCAAGAGCCACGAGATGAACATGCACCCCAATGCCTTTCCCATCGGCTGGAACGTCGTCCTGCACACCGAAGAAGAAGTCGAATCGCCATTCGCCGCCGCCGACAACGATGCAGAAGATCTACCCGCATCGGATCCCTCACGGCCGCCCTCGCGCAAGACTCGAGTACATCCATTTATACGCCCGACGCTGCAAAACGACACCCTCTTCATCTCGTCCATCTCGAATCCGTCAAACTCCGACTTCAAGCCTGCTGCTAGTCCTACGAGGCAGATTGCCATGATGATGTGGGTGACGCTGTACTGGTACTTTCACCAGCCGCAGCCTCTCCCGCAGCTTCATACTGAGGCGGCGAAGGATACACCGGATAATGCGAAGCCCAATGGCGAGTGGAGGATCAACATCAAGCGGGAGGGCGTGCTTCGCGGCCGCAACTTGATCCCCAAGCTGGAACGCATGGGCTTGATTGCTGCTGGAGACACTTCATGCGGCACCGGCCTCGACGATAGCGGCGACGAGTGGGCGCGCATGTATGTCTCGAGACGCATGTTCTGGCAGATCCCCGGCCACCTGTTCCTCTTTACGCTGCAGCCGACGCAAAAGGCCAACTCGTCCGTCCCCGGGTCGCCCGTGAATAGTCGTCCGAGCTCTCCCGTGCGAGGCGAGTCCTCTTTCACCCACTATCTGTCCATTGATGGCCTCACTCGTCTCGATAGCGACCTGCCGGGTGGACCTATGCCGACCAGCGTTCCTCAGACCCCTGCCGTTCCAATTGGGCCTTTTTACTCGACTTCGCATCTCCCAACGTACTTTCCCCCTCCTCCGCTGCAGTACACCTTTTCAGACGGCGTTCGACATCCCGTGCGGCCGAAGCCCCATAGAATGGGCGAGATCTTCTACTCGCGCTACGTCCCCAGTGTTGGCAAATACCTGTCATTCCGCGTCGCCTCCACATCAACCAAACCAGTGCCGTATCTAGGCCCCGTGGGAAGCAGTAACAATTCCCAAGAGCACGCACACTTGTCCGGCATGACGGACATTGAGCTTCTAAAGATGTGGATGGCAAAGCCCCGCGTAAGCGAGTTCTGGGGCGAATACAAGCCTGGGTTTTTAGAGGGCGTGCTCAAGCTAAGGCACTCGTTCCCCGTCATCGCCTCGTGGGATGGTATTCCCTTTGGATACTTTGAGATTTACTGGGTGAAGGAGGATATTCTCGGACGGCACTTGGCGAATGTCGCGGGGGACTTTGATCGCGGGATACATGTTTTTGTTGGTGAGGAGTGGGCGAGGGGAAGGGTGCCGCAGTGGTTGACGAGTCTTGTGCATTGGTGCTTTATAGCTGATAACCGGACTATGAGCGTGTGTCTGGAGCCGCGGGTTGATAACGACAGGTATGTTTGGATCATCTCTTATTTCATGGGACGATTTTTAACTAATTGTTGGACAGGATGTTGCGGCATTTGGATGAGGCAGGCTTTGGCAAGGAGAGACAGATTTCGTTTCCGCACAAACAGTCGTGGTATGTCAGGCTGTGGCGAGATACGTGGGAGGGCCCAGCATTCTGAAGGGGAAGAAGAAAGGTTATTGTAGAATGATTATGGAGTTTACGAATGGTAAGAAGCATGGCAGGAAATACCCATATAAGCTGTTTTAACTGAAACATTGGTGGTGGTGGAGAGAGTAAAGAGCATGGAAACTTGTACAAGTAGTAGCCTTTACAGTGTAAGACAGAAAATGAAAGAAATATTACTTTGTAGTCACGGATGCAAGAGTTGTTGTTCATGTTTAGTTCAATCTTATTTCATATGGAAATTTGCCTATCCCATATACCAGCCGGAATCAATCAATCAACCCACCCTGCGCCTCCATCAAATGTTGGATATTTTCTAAGGTTATCTTTTTTACAGAAAAAACACACACAATAAAAAGAAAAGAATCAGTTCCTTTTACGCAGCATTCTAGCCGACCCATCTGCGGGCACTGCGGAACATTCTCAACCAGGGACCGAATTCGCCCCATTCCTCGACATCCTCGGGAGGAGCGTAGCTCGTAATGTCAGCCATAATGGTTCGTTCAGGGTGCGGCATCATGGCAACGACACGACCATCGGGACTCGCCACACCGGCGACACCCATCGGGCTGCCGTTGGGGTTATACGGGTACTGCTCCGTGACGTTACCTCGGTTGTCGACGTACCGCAGCGGGACCATGCCAGACTCAGTGAGCGTCTGCAAAGAGTTTGGCGAACCAAACTTGGCGCGGCCCTCGCCGTGGGACACCACGATGGGGAGTTCGGAGCCGTTCATGCCGTGGAAGAAGACGGAGGGCTTGGACTTGTCGACCTGCACCTTGACCATGCTGTAGCGAGCCTCGAACTGCTGGCTGGTGTTGTCGACAAAGTTGGGCCAGTCCTGCGCGCCGGGGATGAGCTCCTTGATGCGGGTGAGCATCTGGCAGCCGTTGCACACTCCGAGGGCAAAGGTGTCCGGGCGCTTGAAGAAGGCGGCGAATTCCCTGCGCGTGTTGTCGTGCATGAGGATCGACTTGGCCCAGCCCTGGCCGGCGCCGAGCACGTCACCGTACGAGAAGCCTCCGGGGCATGCCAGACCGGTGAAGTCGGCGAGAGAGCGTCCGTCCAGGACGTCTGTCATGTGGACATCAATGGGCTCGAAGCCGGCAGCCTTGAAGGCGTAGGCCAGTTCGGCGTGGCCGTTGACACCCTGTTCTCTGAGAATGGCAACACGAGGGATTCTTCCAAAGAAGCCAGTGATGGACGAGGTAATGGGGAGGATGTTCTCAGCAGGAGAATATGACAGCTTATAGGTGATACCTGGGTCCGCAGAGTCGGAAATGGTACCAAACTCGGACTCGGCACAGGCAGAGTTGTCTCTGATCTTTTGCATCTCGTACGACGTCTTGGACCACCACTGCTGCATCTCGGTTCGGTCCAGCGTGGCAAAGGTCATGCCTGCGTGGCGAATGTTCAGGCTCTGCTTGGAGGTTGATCGGACAACACCAAACTTGCGAATCAGGCCGGGTGGAGGTCCGCAGGTAGCGAAGCATCGCTTGAAGTTAATCTCATCTTCGGTGCGGATCTGGAACACGGCACCAAGCTCTTCGTTGAACATGGCCTCGATGATATCCTCGGGCTTGCCAGACTTGGAAATGCCATCCAGCATCATATCAACGCCACAGCGGCCAGCGAACATCATCTCAGCAACGGTGGTGATGAGACCACCGTCAGATCTGTCGTGGTAAGCCAGAACAACACCGCTTCGGTGAAGTTGAGACAAGGCATCAAAGTAGTCTGTGATGAGGTCAAAGTTCTTCATGTCGGGTGCCTTGTCGCCAACGGCACCAAGAGACTGAGCGAGTGCGGAACCGCCCATGGCTCTTCGTCCCTCTGCAAGGTCGACAAACATGAGACTAGTCTCGCCCACGTCTTCGACGCGACGGAGCTGGGGAGTCCAAGTGCTGCGAATATCACGAACTGCCGAGAAGGCAGAAATGACGACCGAAACTGGTGCCGTGACGTTCTTTGAGTCCTCATCATTCTTCCATGATGCCTTCATCGATGTCGAGTCCTTGCCGACGGGGATACTGACTCGGAGCCTGGTGCACATCTCCATGGCCGCTCGGACGGCTTCATACAATGCTGCTCCCTCACCAGCGTGGTTCACGGCGGCCATCCAGTTGGCAGAGAGCTTGACGCGACGCAGATCTTCTGTGACATCAGCGGCACCGATGTTCATCAAACTTTCGGCGATGGCCATTCTGGCAGAGGCTGCTGGGTCAATCATGGCGAGAGTAGGTTTCTCACCCATAGCCATGGCCTCACCAGTCTTCTGCTTGGTACCGATATGGAACGACGTAGCTGTTACCGCAACGTCGGCAACCGGTGTCTGCCATGGTCCAACCATCTGATCACGCACGGTGAGACCACCGACGCTTCGATCGCCAATGGTAATCAAGAATGACTTGGAACCAACTGATGGCATCAAGAAAACACGCTCAACGGCCTTCTTGAAAAGTTCAGCACCGCTGAGTTCTCCATATGCCTTCTGGAGGCTGGAAAAGGCGTTGAATGGAAGCAGAGTGGGCTTCTTGGAGGCAACATCCCGCTGAAGCAGGCGTTTGGGAGGGAAAAGGGCGTCCATGGGGAGATCGATGGGCCTGGGGTACTCCTTGGATTCTCTGTCGGTGAGGATCAGGCTGGTAGCTCCGTGTTCGTTCTTGGAAATAACGGTTCCGACGTCTGAAAATCCGCATCGTTCTCTGCGGCAAATGCTTGTGAAACGGTTCATGCTGTCGGCGTTGATCAAGAGAACATATCGCTCTTGGGCTTCGTTGCACCAAATCTCCAATGGGCTCATGCTTCGGTCCATGCTTTCAACCTGGCGAAGCTCAAAATTTCCTCCGAATCCAGCATCCTTGACCACTAGTAACGGTTAGAGCTGTATTAAATGTGTAATTAATGTTCTAATACTCACACTCAGGTAGGGCGTTGGACAATCCACCAGCACCGACATCGTGAATCATGGCAATCGGGTTGTGTTCACCCAAGGCAGTGCAAGTGTTGATGACCATTTGAGCGCGTCGTTCCATCTGTGGTATGATTAGCCGGCTGTCGACCAATTCAAAAATTATAGAGTGTAGCTGAAGCATACCTCAGGATTACCGCGCTGAACACTGTCAAAGTCGAGATCGGCGCTTTGCTCTCCACCGGCACTGCTGGAGGCAGCACCGCCGCCGAGACCAATGAGCATCGCAGGACCTCCAAGGACAATAACGTGGGCGCCTTCCTGGACATATCGCTCCTCCTTGAGGGCGTGCTGAGGTCGTACAGATCCGAGACCACCAGCAATCATAATAGGCTTGTGGTAGCCACGCCAGTTGGCAACGCTTGAGACGTCCGATTCTTCCTGGGATTCTTCAGGAGTTAGGAGAGTTCTGAAGACACCTGCAAGAGCTGGACGTCCGAATTCGTTGTTGAACCGGGCACTGCCAATTGGTGCCTCAAGCATAATGTCCAGACTGCTAGCATAGTGGCGAGGTCGGCCAATGTCACTCTCCCAAGGGGCGTGGTTGTCGGGGATGAGCAGGTCTGAGACCCAGAAGCCGCTCAAGCCAGCCTTTGTTGTAGAACCTCGTCCAACAGCACCTTCATCTCGAATCTCTCCACCTGAACCGGTGGCTGCTCCGGGGAACGGCCTAGTGGCAACAGAGTCAGTTTCCTAGATTGTGAAATATTATAAAATCAAGATGGATGTCAACTTCTCCCGTGTGCTGTAATCAAAGATGACAAGCAGAGAATGCAAATCTATCCCTTGGTAAATAGGAAATGCTATTTGGGAAAACCTACGAGATGGCAGTGGGGTGGTTGTGAGTCTGTTAAACTGAGTCAGAAACCAGCAGACCAAAGGGTCAATCAATAGTCAACAGCCTTACCTCAACCTTGGTGAGGATGTGGACGACTTCTGGAGTGAGCTTCCAGGAGCCAGTAGAGTAATCAGGAGCCCAGACATTGGCGTTGTCGCCTTCAAGGACCGCCGCGTTATCGCTGTAAGCCGAGACAGTAAAGTCAGGCGTGGTCTTGTGGGTCGTCTTGATCATCTCAAAAAGACTCTTGTCCTGAGGGACGCCATCAATGGTCCACGCCGAGTTGAAGACTTTGTGTCGGCAGTGTCTGATACAAATGTGAGCATCCCACTCGAGAGTTAAACAAGGATACACTCATACTCTGAGTTGACCTGAGCAAACATGAAGAGCTCCACATCATGGGGCGGGCGTCCAAGTTTGGTGAAGACGTCAACGAGGTACTGCATCTCGGATTCGTCAAGACTGAGGCCCTTCTTGACATTGTACTCCCTGAGAATTCGAAGAGGATCCTCCTTGTCCGCGAAGATGTCGACAGCCACCAGAGAAGAAGGTGCCTTGGACTCGAACATCTGCACCAAAGACGGCGGCTCAGCAGTCCACAGCTCCGTCATGCGATCGTAGAGCACATCGCGGAACGTGGCATCCTGGCCCTCGGACAAGGGCTCCTCAAACTGGATAGAGATGCGACGGCCTCGCTCAATGCGCAAGACTCGCTCCCTGAGGCCACAGACGTGGGCAATGCTGGTGGCCTTGGAGCTCCATGGCGAGATGTAGCGAGGCGTTGCGTAAATCGTCAGGGCGTTTCCGGGACCCTCGGAACCAAGCCCCCAACCGCGAACATCCTGCAACAGCTCCTCAACCTGCTCCAGAGTATCGTGAGACGACACTTGCAGGTTCACATAGTAGATCCATTGGCCCTGGATGTCCTTGACCTTGGAGGGGCTGGACTTGTTGATGAGCTCGCGCAGCTTCTGGGCATCAGAAGGCGTGTAGCACGAGCCTCCAACAAGAACCTCGTACGGCATATTGAAGATTTCTGCTTACTGAGCAGAACAACTCAATGCCATAAGACAAAAATAGAGCTTTTGCTTTTGTACCGGAGGAGACGATGCACCCCAAGCAGAGCAAAAGTTGTGATGAAATTCTGCCCCTCTCTTATCTATCAGTCAAGCCTTGGTGGGGTGAAAATTTTCGGACCGGCAATCGGCCGCTGCTCAGCCAGGAAATGTTTTGTCCAGCTCTAGGGGTACTTGTGTTTTGCCTCAGCTTATGGTCTGAGGCGAGGTACTGGCTTGTCCTCCACTAACATCAAGCTGAACTAATTTTGCTGCCCATGCGTCACGGCAAAGATTCTCCGTAGCGGCAGCATCACGAGAAAAAAGTTTCTGTTCATTTGATCCAACAATATGAGCTATTTCTTGGCTGTTGAAATTAGCATTAACTACTGAAGCTATGGCTTTTGATTCTATTATTGTACTAGTAATGTAATTGTAATTGGTACATGAAACTGTGAAGCGTGTAATTGGTGAAATGCTCTCCTCTATCAATCTAATCCATCAACTGTACTAGCCTCCAGTTGACGATCATTTTTTCTTGCTCCACTGAAACTGTTGAATCATTTTTTTCCCTTTTCCGCATTGTTCATAGAGCAATTGTAGTACTGAAACGGACGTCTATGTGGATTTGATCAGGACATCTTGAATCAGTGTTCTTTTTTATTTTTGACGTGAATTTTTTGCTCTCTATTGCTACTCTCCTCATTGTCTTCTACCAAAAGGCTGCCTCGTACTCTGATTCCACCCTTCTAGTAGCACGGCTAGCCGCGGATTAAAACAAAGAGAACAGAGACCAAGAGGGAAAAGAAAGGAATACAGTGAAACAATGTTCGCCGTAGATGGTGGTCGCTGTTCACTTTCGGCTAGTCACGAGTTTGCTGCATTGTTCAGTCAGACATCCCATTCCAGGGAAAGCTGACGAGGTTGTGACTTGCAGCTTCTACCCAATGCGCCAACACATACATGAATCTTTGGCTTTTGTAGAACCAAAGCGATTTGCTTGCTCTACAGCCGCGAATTCATGTAGTGTATTGATCGTTACATTCAGGAGTGGCTATTCGCTCCTCAGGATGGCTATTCAGCCCGCTCGGAGTTCAAGCATCGGAGAGGGATGCGATGAAAGCCATTTATTTCCATACTACGGGTAGAAGGTTCACTTTTCCCTGAGCATCTGCTGCTTTCGTATCGTGCTTCTATCGACTGCTTCTGTATCCATAGTCCTCTAGTATCTAGCATTGTATTATCACCAGTTTTCAGTTTGAGACAGGGAATGCTGGATAGCATTTTTGGATGCTGAATAGCCACTCCCTTACATCAACGGGTAACAGGGTGTGCGCATCCACCGAAATCCCAGGGTAGCCCCCAGACCAGTCGAGTCTTGAGGCACTGACCAAACTGGTGTCGATATACTGTAGGATTGTACCGACGGTTGAAACAGTGGGGAAGAATTGCCGAGTGTCGAAGCCTTCCAAGATGTAGTCGTAACAAAGCCAAAGTTATCATGTGAAGTTGAGCCGGCAAATGCTAGACCTCGCTTGTACCGTGGCAAAGAAATGACTATCCAACCTCCGTGATTCGCATTATGGGTGATAATGCATGACAAGGTATCACATATTCGCCTGTGAACTAAATTTAACCTCCATTTTGGCTTTTCGGCCCGAGATTCCACCAACCATCAAGTTTCACTGCCTGATATCGCTGCCAATGACGTAGATACAGCATGGCAAGAAAAAAGGGAGACATCTCTTATTGTTCAAAGATTATTCAGAGTCAGACGAATCTTGTGACGGCTGGTTGCAAATCCCCCGCGTTTGCATCCGTAGATCTGTTATTGGCACGCCCTTATTTCTAGCGTGATCTGCAATCAGAGGTAGAATTCTTCGATCTCAAGACCCTCCGGAGGACTTGACACCCCTGCCATGATGAGTTCGGCAAGAAGCCTTCAAGATTGGAGTCGTAGATACGTTATTTGCACGACGTTGTTTCGGCGGTCCACGTGGAAATTGCGCGAGAGACACTATGACGCCGAGTAGGGGTCTCAATGCTGCCTTGTATGTGTATCATAGATGCACCACACTGTCTTACTTGACTAAGAATAGATGCGTGAAGCATTTTGGTCCGGGTCGAGATCAATTCACCTCAGTATCAGAAAGGATTGTCAATTTAGTGAGTGCTCACCCCCTAGAGCATTCGACACTCCCCGCGTCAAACTTGCGCCAAGAAGCGAGCGGTGGACAGCTGATAGCAGTTGATCTCAGGAAGGAGGTGATTTCACTCCCAGTTCCCCATTCACTGCTCCCTCAGGCCTGGGATGTGCCGGTCCTGCTGATTTGGTGCACCTGTCAGGCAATGATAAAGCCCCTATGCTGCTTCTCCATCTTGCCTTTAGGTTTATCTCCCGGATACCTGTAAAGCGTTCACTCTGCACGTTCTTGAACAAACCTCCCTCGAGAGAATCCTTCGGTCCCTGCAATCTTCATTACATCACCCAATCCCCAGCGCCTTTGTCTGCTCTGGTTCCTTGCCTCCAGCCATCTTTTCGACTTTCACCCGGTGTAGAGAGAAGAATCGACGAGATTTCACGATTTCTGCTGCCTTTATTCGCAAAAACCAGTATGAATTCCTCTGCTTCTTCCTCCTTCTCTCTCCTCTTGTGGGAGCCAAAGCTTACCTTTTGCTCCTAGCATTTGCAACTCTCTAGTCTACCACACGCGGTCGCTCTCCAAAGAAAAGCATTCCACTCTCCCCATTCGACGCGATGGACTCCCAAATCTGCCGAGTCTACAATGTCGAAGTGTGTCCCGCAAGCGGCAGCAGGCACTTTGCCATGTACATTGTCATCGACAACAACGCCGGACAACTCCTCCACGTCCGCTGCGCCGTTGGCAAGACTGGCATGATGTTTGAGAGGCAGTACTATGTTGGTCATGGACCAGAGACACTTTCTACCTTTGTCTCCAAATACCCCCTTGGCAGCGTTAGACTCGAAGACTTGGATATGCTGGCGGATATTTGCGGCGCTATTGGCGCTCCCACCACTCAATATGTCAACAACATCTGCCAATGCGCTACCTGGGTTGACCAAGCTCACATGGCTGCGCGGAGAGCCGGAATCCTTTTTTGAGTGTTCATGGATATGACACCTCGTTTTCGACACCTCGTTTTCTGCAGAGCTGGCCATGATGAAGTATGGATACGCGAATTAGGCGATAGAGGACGAGCCAGCATTTGTCTTTTAGTTAGTTTGGCATGTTCACGAGATAGCATCATCTCAAATTGACATTGTGGTAATGGGAATGGTCATTGACGCCTGCTGCGACGGCCAGTATTGCCCAGCATAATCTTGCCCAAGACTGCGAGGGGCGCAAGGGCTCATAGGTATTTTTGGGCGTGTAATTATTCGGGTCAACCCGGTCTAGTTCTTAGCATAATACCGACTCTAATCTATGTAATCATGTTGTGATTCTTACGAGACGATGCTGATGTTTGCCATTGTTAGAAGAGCAGACATCTGTCTTCACATGCGTCAGCCTAAAGAAGAGCTCGCATGATTAGGCCCAAGAAGTCGACTGACTCTTTACGAGGTACTCAGCAATTCACTCGAAGAGCGCAGATATGCCAAATAAAGGTGACACCATTGTGACACAGACACGTACTATGGCATGTCTCTCAGAGATCTGGATCACAAACAGAGGAGTGATCAAGGCAAAGAGGTGGTTGAAAGGATGTCCTATTTACTATCCGCGATGAGGTCTACAAAAAAGGCCGCATTTATCTTGGTGCTTTTGAACAAAGAAAGGTTGTCCTCCCTCTTTCATAGATTTATTTTGAACAGAAAAAAGCAGCTTGAACCAAGATATCTTCTCTCCACTTCCTAGCTTCGAGGCTACTGACAAGTCTGGTGTCCTCCGCATCGGCCAATACCTTTCTGGCCTCGGTATGCTCTTTGTGTATCGTGCCACGACATGTGGTAACAACCCCAGATGCTAAGTCAGGGTGCTTTTGCTTGAAGAACGACAGAACGGCGCGTGTGAATCGTAACACGGCATGTGGCAACGAAGCTGAGATTCCAATTCAGAGCATTTCTGCCTGAGGGACATTACAGAATGCCCATGTGTGAATCGACAACGGTAGCTCCTTGGAGAACTATTTAATCATGGAATATGGACGTCGACAGTCGATGATATAATGGCATTCAAAGAACTCGAATACCATTCCCCGAACATATAAAGCAATCATCTAGCAACAAAAAGATTACCAAAAACTCTTGAAAATGCCTGAACCAACGACATCAGAGGGACAAGCTATCCGTGCCCGACTGATCAGAAGACGCATAGATAGAGACGTTCTCAGCGTTCTCGACAGCCCAATCTTTTGGGACGATGGCCGAGATTATACCCTTTTTGACACGATCAGATCACTCAGATTCAGTTCAGAGGAGGGCGTTCCATTTGCAGAGATCGTGGACATTGTCGAGGAGGAATTGACAGAGCGGCAGCTGTCACGGGAGAAGCAAAAGAAAGTCTTTACTATTCTCGGCTGGTACTTTGAATGTCCCCGATGCGCAAAGGACAGGACAGCCGATAAATTCGAGGACACGCAGTTCTACCTCTGGACATCGACTGAGCGGGCAGAGCCGATTTTGCAGAGCAGCGGGCCTTGTATTCCTTGCGAGCAACAGCCAGATGCGGATGAATTCGAAATACGGAATGAGTACTATACGTGGTAGGAGCGAAGATGAACGTCAGCCAGGGGCATATACCATGATACCATGACTAGGGAGGGTTGGAGAGGAAGACGGTGATTTGAAGCTTTTTTATAGAGAACACTTGTAGCCGCATCTAGGAGCTCTGAAGAGTCATCAATAAAACAACAGATTGGAGCCATTCATGAGAGTTGTCGCTGCAGTAATTGTGTTGAAATGTCTAGGCGATAATTGAAAGTGGGATCCGTTTGTTAAGGTGTCATGCCTTGTTACTAATTCGAGTACAGATCGGAGAAATTGCACAGCAGCTCTCCTAACGATCGTATGGGTTTCTAGAAAGAGTTAACACGTACAAATTTGCCAGCACTTGACCTCATCACTCACATGCCGCAGCCTCTCAACGGCCTCTGCCATATTCAGGGTCTTTACTGCAGGTTCCGCAGCCTAAGAAAAAAAAACTGATACGATTGATAGGTGGAAAATTCGAGACGAGGCATGCCATCTGATGACGACAAGGGCAGGTTCAAGTTATCAACAGCTGGCAGTGATTAGTTATTCGCAACCTACCGACTGGACCTTTCTGGCCAGCTGCTTGACTCTCGCAAATCCACTCGACGGGACTATCGGACTCGGAGAATGATGTGTTAATCCTTTGCGTTCAGTCTTACAGTTCCTTACGACCCCTTGTTCTCAAAGACACAAAGAATTACGATATCAGGAACTCTCGACCACCCGTCTCCGGTCCACTGGAAATCTTAACTACCCGACGCCCGGTTCCTGAAGAGGTAACAAAGCACATACATTTCGGCATTCGGACGACTTGTTACGATTAGCGCAATCTCGTCTAGTGTGGCTGCACTCGCATTCGCTTGCGATATGTGGCGCGATCGCGACAAGGGTATTGCATGAGCCGGAACCCACAACCCGAGGCAGGATTCAAGACTGTTGACAGGCTGAACTAATGACGTCGGACATTGGCGCGTTTACTATTCGCGTTCGCCACTATACGGCCCCTTTCGGCTGGTATATTTTCCCTCTGTGTGGTATCATGTATGACGACTTACATTCAGCCTCATGACCGCAAACTCATATAAATAAGTGAACTCTGCCCACGCCAATCCCGAGGTTCAATCAGAATATATTCTATCTACATCGCCAACGAGATTCATCAAAAGACACAAGCAAGCACGACACAATGTTTGACCACTTGATCGACCAAGTATCGCAGGTCTACCCACCAAAGCCATCCTTTGTTGAAACAGAGCTATCAGACCTCTATGGAAAGGTAACGTTCTTCAATATCCACGGCATATGCTCATACTCACCATCGTAGGTCTACCTCATAACCGGCGCCAACACAGGTGTTGGTAAAGAACTCGCCAAAATTCTCTACGCCAAAAATGCCAGCGTATACATCGCTGCCCGCTCAGAAGAAAGGGCCCTAGCTGCCATAAATGAAATTGAAACATCTTCACCGCAGTCCAGTGGCAAGCTGGCATTCTTGCAGCTCGACCTCGCAGATTTGACCACCATTCCAGCCTCGGCTCAGAAGTTCCTCGGCAGGGAATCCAAGCTGCACGTTCTTTTCAACAATGCTGGCGTTATGAATCCAGGCAAAGGATCAATTACAAAGCAAGGCTACGAGCTTCAACTAGGAGTCAATAATATCGGCACCTACTTCTTCACCAAACTTCTATCACCTATCCTCGTTGAGACAGCCAAGTCAGAGAAACCTGGAACCGTACGCGTGATATGGGTTGCCTCATCCGCTGGTGAGTCGCCGGCCGTCCCCAAGGGAGGCGTCGACATGAAAACAATTGGCAAGCGGACAGAGATGGGAGACTTTACAAGCTATGCTCTCAGCAAAGCAGGCAATTATCTGCATGCCGTCGAAATGGCAAAGCGTTTCAAGGACAAAGGCGTTGTAAGCATCGCCTTAAACCCAGGAAATCTCGATTCGGAGCTGTGGAGGACTCAGGGAGCGATTGCTTCAAAGTTCCTCAAGGCGTTTGTCTTGCATCCACCCAAATATGGTGCATATACAGAGTTGTTCGCTGGATTATCGCCAGCTGTCACAATGGACCGTAGCGGTGACTGGGGTAAGTCTATCTGTCCGTTTTAAACATGATTACACAAGCTAATAGTCATAGTTGGGCCGTGGGGGCGATTTTTGACCATACGAAGCGATCTGAAAAAAGCTTCTGAAGATGAGAGCAATGGTGGCCTTGGGACATCCAAGGCCTTTTGGGAATGGACTGATGAACAAATACGATCATATGAGTAAACAGAGAGTTGGGACTCTGCACAATCCGCGATACGGATTAACACGTTAGGACTGACCTCCTGTATGTGATACATCATAACTCAACAATATTTCAGATGGATACTTTAGCTAGGTGCATGGGTGCTTTAGAGCGTATAGAAAATTTGACACTTCTCTCAACTGCTTGTTCAATCTCTCAACACAACATGTCATTGAGCTTTCCAATGGAAAGAAAATTGACAGTCTTAAAACTTCTTGGCCCACTTGAGGTCCTTGATATCAGCCGGAGAGGCAACGCGCACACGCGAGCTGCGAATCTCAGGGTTGGAAAGGATACCCTCGTAGACGGCGGCAAACTCGGAGGCGCTTGTGACACCATGCTGTGCAGCATCTTCATCCACTTCGACTCGGAACATCAGGTACACCTCGTTCACGCGCACATTAGTTTTCTCGTTCTCGCGGGCAGCTGCCGTAGCCATGGAGAATAAGGGGCCCTGTGTGATGGCTGGCAGTGCAAAGATGGCCATGTCGCCCTGTGAGCCCGTGCAGATGGTCCATGTGCTGTCAGGGTGGCCCTGCTCCTGTAAATACTCGATGGTGTCTCGGTACGCAACTGTTATTTCAAGCATATTAGAAGATTGGCCTTGAAGCAAAACGAAAGGGGGATCTCACAGAAGTTGGCCTCCAAGGACATGTTCATGTTTTTACGGAGCCTCTCAGTAGTAATGCTTTTTAGAGGAACATTGGTGTATTCACCACCAACTAAACGAGACAACCGGTATTAGCAAAACGGAAATTCCAGATTACATAGCAAAAGGAGAATAATTAACCGCATGTGTACACATGTTGGAAGTCTGGTAGTTTACCGGCCTTGACCTGGTCAACAACGCTTTTAATTCCGGTGTCAGACGTAACATCTGCCTCAATGACTTGAATGCCCTTGGTTGACCCGACGTGCTTATAGAGCTTCTCAGCCGAGGCTTGGTTACGAACAATGGCCAAGACCTCGCGCCCGGAGTTCAGAGCACCCTTCACGGCAGCTACACCAATGTTGCCAGTGGCTCCAATAACTAACACATGCTCGGGCATTGTGTGTGAAATTTAGGGGTAAAGTCAATTGATTGAGAGACGGGTAAGCTGACGGGTAATAGTGAGTGATTGTGGCGGCCCTTCTTGGTCGAAGCCGTGACAAAACCTGACGAAATCTATGTGATTATATACCATTCTCCCTTCCCCTTATACAATCCCAATGCTTAATGTTTTAGATGGTATTGATGTAGACAAGATGGACAAGTCGGTATTCTTAGCGAGTCCGAGCGCCGAGCAGATTACCAATACTGGAAGGATTCTCCTGGTTTAAAGCAACCAACACATCTCGCTGCTGTAGAAAGTGGATACTCGGACAATACAGTTTGGGTCGGGCGGGTAAGGCGATCTGATAGTTGAATGGTTCGGTTGCTTAACCCCTGCTTTCGGCCGCCAAGCTCCGGAATCCTTTGTTAGAGCTACCGTCAATGTGATTGATACATGTATGTACAAGCGGAGAACTATCTTTTTGATCAAGGGCAAATAGTATGGACATCAAATGAAGTCCGAGGTTGTGCTATATGCAAGGAGTGCAGGAACTCATTTGTCAGCCTGACAAAGGGACATTTGTGAATGTCTCCGAGTTCAATTCATATGTGCACAAACTCGTGTAGTTCTCTAAGCTGATAAACCCAAAGGCGGCTTGATTCTTAACGTCCAGACTATCTATAACACACTAAAGCATGTATTACTCTTCCAGCTCTAACATGAGGGGAGTATCGACTCTCAGCTCAAAATGTCGGATTGTGATTCACCATCTCCAAATGCATCAGAACCGGTCCAGGTGGTAATCCAAACAACAGCCTCAAGCTGCCAACATTGTGTTTGAGGATCTCGACGATCACAAACCCAACAATGAAGACAAGGAAGATGGAGATCCGGAGTATAGACAAGGATTAAGACTGACCTTGATTCCGTTTTATTTCCTGGCGACTCTAGCGGCTGCATTAGATATGATGAACATTTCTAACATTGTTGCATTGCTTCACCACTGGCAGAATGTTCGCCAACGTCATATTCACAACAGGAAATCGTAGCTACGACAACTCCTGGAATCACCGACAATTTCCACAAGTTGGATGACATTGGTTGATACAACGGAATCATCTTCCTCACTGTTGGCATCACGTCACTCCTCAATGTCAAGCTTTACAACTATTCTTTGGTTCGTTATGTCTACCTCGGCTGCGCACTCCCGTATCTGGCCGTCAGTGCCATCGCCTACCCGGCTCCGAACAGTATTTCTCCAATTATGGAGCGCAGGATTCATGTCTAGGACATTGCCGGCGCTTATGGTTGCATAGCTACGTTGCCGAGCCAAATTTCTGTCACATTCTCATTTGCCCTAGATATCGGTGATGTCTTGCTCTATATATATGACTTAGATGCTGCTGCCTACATAGCATTACCATTAGCATCTCTTCTTTAGAGAACTAAAGTTTAGTAGTGTGTTGGATTTATGTATGTGTGACTGCATCTAACCTGTAGCTATAATACAATAGACTGCATATTTGAGTATTAATATTGATGCTATGGGGTCACACCTGAAAACAGCTCTAAGCCATGATCTGATCTCCGATTATTTACGATTATCCTTTAGGTGCACTTTTGCTACAGTAACGCTGCCATAATTTCCTAGAACGCATTTGCCTATGACAACAACGGAGCTGAAATTGGCAAGTGAAAATTTCTTTTTTATTTCGCCACCAATATACTCGAATGTGGTTGCTGATACGAAGATATTCCCATGAATGCTACCGCACTTGATTGAGGCATACCCTAGAAGATGGTAAGCGATATCGGTTTTGGACGCAGCCAAGACCTGCCATTGCCACCGGGAATTAAATTTGGAAGCGAGTGGGATTTGAATTGACCAATCTTCCCGTGTTTCTGTTTTTAGCCGGGTGTCTAGAATCTCCTTTACTTTCTATTCAGCCATTGCTGCCGCGCAAAGTTGTTCAGCTGTTCAGTTGGGGCGTAGAGGAATACAGAAAGATTTGAACCGTGCCGGTTGTCTGTGCTGAGCGCCGAATTACGATACCCTTCTCTTTTGCCGGAGAAAGATGAGAACCCATGGCCAGTAATATCCTGTGCGCCACCAATAAAAGCCATCATAACAATCTTCCGACCACGTGGGCCCAGGTTGAGGCAGGGGTCTGCAATCTCACCTGCGCGCTTTCAGGGCGGAAAGCTATTGAGAGACATATCGTCGGAGAAGTGTTACCTAGTTGCATACACGGACCTGCATTCAATATTCCCAAATTAAGAGATTCCAGACTTTGGCTACCAAATTTGGCAGCGGCACGTTGGGGGCTCAAGCAGGCTCAGCTGGGAATCCCAAGGGCGACATTGCTGTTGTGTTCCGTGTCTAAGACAGAGTTATC
This sequence comes from Trichoderma guizhouense, assembly GCA_002022785.1. Lineage (NCBI taxonomy): Eukaryota > Fungi > Ascomycota > Sordariomycetes > Hypocreales > Hypocreaceae > Trichoderma > Trichoderma guizhouense. The sequence goes on along the minus strand of LVVK01000003.1, from coordinate 1,498,704 downwards.
GGCATATGCAGGACGCCTCAATGGCAAACTTGCGGCAGAGCTGAAAGGGAAGCAGCATGTGCGGGATGGCGGCTATTGAATGTGCCGCCAAATATTGATTGCTGACTGATTGTGTGAACGGCGGTGGAAATTAATCCTGGCGAGGCGTTGGGAGTGCCGGGGGAGCGGGAAGCAGCTGAAATCGTGATGCTTCCCGTCTTTTTCGGTCCACAGCAAAGTTCATGTTACTAGTGAAAGTAATACTTCAAGCATGGCGTTTGTATGAAGCTTTGGAATAGAATTGTACAATGCTAGATACACTAATGTGACCCGTGATAAACCTAGGTTGACTTGTACAAAGGATGGATCGGCGAACCTGAATGATGCATCTAAACATGCTTCTTTGTCCACTGTGGGACCCCCTGGCACGAACTCTTGCGCCTTGATTACATCCACTCGTGTACATGGATGTTATCTGTCTTGCTTGCTCTGCCATTGTCATCACCTATTCGTCTGTAGCCCATTGTCTCACTGCTGCATGGTTCCTCTCTCTCCATTGTTCTCTGCAGTACCACTGCGACAACTTGGCATAAATGCGGCTCTACTGCATGTCTACAGCATCAAATGTCTTGGACCCCCGAGATCGATTTAATGTCCACGCTGCCTGCATATTAACTCAACCTGTGCCTGGCACCTTTGTGCCGCATGCGCCACCGAGCTTGCAGGGGTCGATGCTGTCAGGCACCCGCTATTAGAGCGCGGATGGCTCTGATTAGAGCCTGGCTTGAGCACTGACAGGCCTGACGCCAGGCTCTATGCGGCTACTGCTCTGTTCCTGGCGGCTTGCAAAGGTCCCGATATCCTCGGGCTGTATTTAGCTCACGCACGTTCTCTTCTGCTTTGCTCCCCGGAAGCCTGCCCTCGACCTCGCATATCCACACGCCGCGGAGACTTGCCGAATCCCCTGGCTCGTTATCACTTCCAGATGAACCGGCACACGGAAAGAGTGGGATTGTTTGGGCTCGTGCGTTCAATGTTTCCAGCTGGCTTCGGTTTGCCTCTGCTGAGAGGGTCTGCCGTCAAGGCCTGCCGTTTACGTCGCACCGATGGCTAACGCTTCCAATATTGCCAGCATCGACGAGCCGCGTCTCCACTGGCAAAGGCGCAAAGCAGGGGACCGGATAAGATGGCAAGATGCCAAGTATAGACCCTGCGGCTCGATGGCACTTTTCGCCATCTCATCCCCTGGTCGAGATCCCCTGGTCAAGCAGCGTGGTTCAGCTTTTGGTGACCCGAAATCCGGTATCGACTGCTTGGCGCTGAAATATCCATGGACGGCTTGGTTATCAATCGTTTCGTTTCCTTAAGAGGAGCGAGTCTCCCCTGCTTTGCTTATTGCTAGCCATCAACAACTTCTTGTCCTATCGTTGAGACTTGCAGCAATGGGGCTGGCAGTGCTGTTCATCACGGCCTTTGTCGGCCTGGCCAAAGGCCTGGCTTCGACTGATACCATCACTTGGGGTGGTGACAATTCCAGAACTGGATACCAAACGTAAGAGAAGTCCCTCATTCGTATTGAATTCGTGCAGCAGCTAATGTACAAGCAGCAACCACAACATGGATCCCTCCGTCGTCGGGAGCTCCTCATTTGGCCAATTGTTCCAAACTCGACTTCCTGGCACCTATGCCGGTTCTGCCGAACAAATCTTTTCTCAGCCTCTCGTCTACACGCCCAGCGGCGGGACTAAGCAGTATGTCTATGTGGCCACACAACAGAACAATGTTTACAAGCTCGACGCAAAGACGGGCGACATTGTGGCCTCTAGGAATCTTCACATCCCTTTCTTGGCTGCAGACCTCGATGGATGTGTTGACATCAACCCCAACATTGGAATCACGGCAACGGGGGTGATTGATCCTGATACCGATACCATCTACTACACCTCAAAGACATATGTCGATCAAACCGCATTGGGCGTACCGCAAGGTCGTGATGCTGGCCGATACTTTATTCACGCGTTAGACGCCAATGATCTCAGCGAGAGGCCCAACTTTCCAGTCCCTCTCGATGGAATTATTGCCCGCAACAACGACTTGCGAATGTTCACTGGTGGAATCCACCTCCAACGAACCGCGTTGCTTCATAGTGGTCAATTTATATACGGTGGGTTTGCGTCACATTGTGTCCAGTACAATTTCACCGGCTGGATCATGGGCTGGGACAAGACTACTGGCGAGGTGGTTGAGCACTACGCCATGGAAGGTAAGGGCGTTGCAAATGATATCAAAGGTGCTGGCGTTTGGATGTCTGGCGGAGGCATTGCCTCTGACGACGCTGGCTCCATTTGGTACGCGACTGGAAACGGCTACGCGTCTCAACTAGCCAATGTTCCTGTCAAGGGCTTCAATCCTCCCACGTCGTTGGAAGAGGCTGCTGTTCACATGACAATCAACTCAAACGGTAGTCTGAGTCTGGTGGATTTCTTCATGCCATGGGAGAAACAGGCTTTGGACGGCGCCGATAAAGATCTCGGCACCAGTCCTCTCGAGATTCTACCGAGTGAATTTGCTTGTGGCGATGTAAAACGCATCGGTGTTGTTACTGGCAAAAGCGGCAAGACATACTGGCTAAATTTGGACAACTTGGGTGGCTACAGAAACGGGCCCAACAATTTGGATGATGCTATTCAAGTTTACCAGAACGACAACTCCGTCTACGCTGGCGCCGGTGTCTATCCTCTAGAAGGCGGTTACATCTACATCAACGTTATTCAACACCCGTCCAATGTCTTCAAGTTTTCATGTACCGATGGCGTTCCTTCGTTTACCAAAGTTGCCACGACTCCCGAAACGAATGCCTACATTCTCGGCGTCAGCCATGGAACCACTACATCCCTCAACGGTCAGCCAGGAACTGGTCTCCTCTGGGTGACAGACGTTCAAGGCCTGAATCTCCGCATCTACGACGCCGTCCCCAAAAATGGCCTGCTGAATATGATTAATTCGTTCAACATCCCTGGCGTCATGAAGTTCACCCGACCAGTCTTTGGAGATGCCATTGTGTATGTTGGCACCAATCAGGGCCTCTTCTACGGTTTTGGATCGCCCGTCAACGCACCTCTCAACTGTACTTCTCCTGTTGCCTTTGGCAATGTTGACTTGAAAACATCCAGCGCTACCCAGTCTGTCGAATGCACGGCCCTGATTGACGTTACCGTTACTGGTGTTGGGCTTGACTCTTCCAAAGACTTTAACATGTCTGGTCTTCCCAATACACCTCTCCAATTGGCAGAAGGCGAGTCCTTTACTATCCAAGCCAAGTTCAGCCCTACCGTCGTCGGACTCATTTCAAACGATATTGTTGTAAACACCACGAATGGTGTTGGCGGCTACAGCCCCAATACCCACGCCCGACTGACTGGAACTGGCCAAAGCCCTGGCCCTCTACTGTCTGCCGCCCCAACCACGATTACCTTCCAAGGTGTTGTTACCGGGCAGGACCCCGACGGCGTCACGGAAACTCTGATCCTCAACAATCTTGGAAATGGACCTCTGACCATCCAGAGCGTTCAGTATTCATCAACTAGTTCCTCTGGCCCTTGGCAAACATGGAATGGTGCGGGCATTTTGACAGTCGGCAAGTTCACTTTCCAAAAGATGCCTACTTCTCTCGGACCTCAATCGAGTGCCGCCATCCAAATTCAGTTTGATGGCTCTGAAAGCGGTACTTTCTCGGGCTTTGTCACGTTTGTATCCAACGGTGGCAATCAGACGGTTTCTATCGCTGGTTCTTCCGGCCCTGCTGCCGTTGCACTGCTTGAGTTTCAGACCCCTGATGAGTCTGGCTGGACAAAATATGTCAATGGTACTCCCTTTACTTTTGGAAATGTTACCCAAAACAATGGTCGCTCGCTCAAGTTCCGCATTACCAACAATGCAACAAAGGGCGGTGTCAATCTGTCTCTTACCGTTTCAAAGCCCCCTTTTGGCGTCGCCGGCCTCGTTCGAGCCCTTAATCAGGTAGACCTTGCAGAGGGAACATCCTTGGCTCCAGGAGAGAGTGCAGATGCCACTCTCACCTGTACCGTCCCCAAATCTCAGTGGGACGTCGATCCTTATAACGGCACTGCACAGTGGACTTTGAACACCAATGACCCGAATCTCGGAAAGCAGTTTATACAGTTTTTCTGTCAGGCTGTGTCAGAGCAGGCTCCCCCTTTGCTACCCAACAGCGACCAGAGCCGATACCGATATATTGGATGCTACAAGGAGAACAATCCAGGCCGCCAACTTTCCAACCAGCTTTACGGAAGTGATGACAGCACCAACGCCATGTGTGTCTCTGCATGCGCTGATAAGAACTATGCCTACTGTGGCACTCAATACCATACAGAGTGCTGGGGAGGCAACACCATTCCCAATCTCAAGGTGGACGACTCTAACTGTAATTACTACTGCGGTGGAGATATCAATCAGGTGTGTGGTGGAAACGGCGATGGCACTGCGGCGTATATCTCTGTATTTGCCGATGCCCTTCAACCGGGAGATGGCTCCACGAATCCTCCACCACCAACCGGAGGCCCTGTTGTGAATCCCGGCGTTGATGGCTATGCTAGCGTTGGATGCTACACTGAAGCCACCGACACGCGTGCTCTTCCTCACGAAGTGGACACTGATAAGCGGACTGTGGCTCAATGTGTTGACGCCTGTAAAGTTGGTCATTACACTTATGCTGGTGTTGAATATGGGGGCGAGGTGAGTCATATGAACAACGCCAACTTTAGGTGGTGAGTTTGCTAACTTTGTGTCGTAGTGCTGGTGCGGTGATTCCTTTGGCGATGGAGCGGTTTCTGCTCCCATCGCAGATTGTGCAATGACTTGCAATGATAATTCTACCGAGTATTGTGGCGGCCCGAATCGTCTCAACGTGTATAAACTCGACACTGCTATTGTGTCCACGACGGCTTCTACCACTGTTGGTACAGCTACCTCTCCTCCGGCCGAAAGCACCACTACTTCCCCCCCTGATGAAAGCACAACCACTTCTCCTCCGGATGAGAGCACCACGGCAATTGCAACTACAACGAGTATTTCTTCCAGCAGCCCGACGCCCACTGGCCCGGTTGTTAATACTGGGCAAGATGGCTACAAAAGCATTGGATGTTATACCGAAGCGACAGACGCTCGAGCTCTTGCCAATTTCATCGAGACAGCCAACCAGACGGTCGCGGACTGTCTACATGCGTGCAAGGCTGACGGCTACACATATGCTGGCCTTGAGTATGGCGGAGAATGTTGGTGCGATAATTCTTTTGGCAAGGGGTCCATTCCTGCACCAATTGAGGACTGCAGCATGACTTGTAACGGCAACTCAACAGAGTTTTGTGGTGGTCCGAACAGGCTCAACGTGTACCAGCTCAAGAAGCTGGCCACCACAACCGCTGTGCTCGCAACCTCTGTGCCCGCAACCACTGCCTCTGCGAGTTCATCAACAACGTCTATTGCAACTCCTACTGGCCCCGCGATCAAGAAATCTGTCAGAGGTTACGCATATCAGGGATGCTGGGAGGAGCCGCCTAATGATCGAGCCATCATTGAGCAGATGTATGCTAACGACACGATGACACTCGAATCTTGCGCTGATTTCTGCAAAGGCTTCACTTACTTTGGCACCGAGTATGGTAGAGAGTGCTACTGTGGTAATGTCTTGAAAGAAGGCAGCCAAAAGGCCGCTAATCAAGATGACTGCTCGTTCACTTGCGCCGGTAACGACAAGGAATTCTGCGGCGCTGGATCCAGACTCGAGCTATACAAACTCTTGTCAAATGCCACAACAACTGCATCGCCATCTAGCAGTCCAACGGCGCCTAGTGAACCGTCTAGCACCCCGACAACGCCCAGTGGTGTTACAGACCCCGTCATCTTCCAGGGCAACAAGAACTTTACTTTCTATGGATGTTTCTCAGAGCCTTCAGCAGGCAAGTTGATGGACAACCAAGCTTATAACAATGACACGACCATGACACCTCAGGTCTGCTTCTCTCACTGTGCGCAATATAAGTACGCTGGTGTCGAGTATGGCCAAGAGTGTTGGTGTGGCGATACTGTGAATCTCGCAGGCTGGGAAGACTCTACGCCAGGCAAGAATGTGACGGTTGATGAGTGTAATGTTGTGTGTCCTGGAAATTCGACGGAATACTGTGGTGCTGGAAATAGGCTGCAGCTGTATGTGAAGAAGACGGCTGTTAGTCGACGATGGTGAATGGATATGATGTGAGATTGAGCGTTTGGTCATGTAATAGATATAGCTTCTTTTTTTTGCGTGGCACTTTCTACGGGTAATGGTTTGGATATACACGATGAAAATGGGTTACTTGTACTTGTAATATAGATAAATTTCTAGAGGCGGATATTAAAATAAGCAAGGCTTCATTCTGATCCCGTAGACGTTGCAATCCGAGGCCATGACAGCATCGGGTTTACTTCCTCCCCAACCTCATATTGCCATTATTTTTAACCAATATCCCATCTTCAAGTCGTTAGATCATAAATGAGTAAAGTGATTCGTTTCGTCCATCGATGTGAAGAAAATCACATCATCAGCTTTACTCCACCTTCTTGCCATCCAAAAAGATTTCCACCTTTTCATTATAAAACGACACAAGTCCAGCAATGGCCGCGCTCTCATGAATAGTCGACTTATAATACCAGATAATGTCCTTGTACTCCTTTCCATCAAGAACAACGTCGTAGTACTCTGCGGTTCCCTTATAAGGACAGTAAGTGGTCGTCGTGCTGGGGCGGAGGATGGCGGGATCGACGGCGCCGAGGGGCAGGTAGTAGCGGACTCGGAGGCCGGTCTCGTGGAGGTGGTTCGCGAAGGAGGCCTTTGCGACGGTCTTGCCGGCGATGCGGACCTCGATGGGGCGGGTGGAGGGGAGGATGTCGATGCGCTTGAAGGGGTCTTTGGGGTGGCCGTAGATGGGGAGGTCTTCTTCGAGCCAGGTGTCTTTTTGACAGATATAGATATTAGTATATAGAGGATAATGATTAAGAGGAGAAAGGAGAGAAGATATGAGGCAAGACTCACCCGCTGCTGCAAACTCTATCCTCACCAGTCCTGCGAGTTCTCCCCAGCTGCTGTCGAATCTCACGACTCGGTTCGTCGTCTTTGTAGGGATGCCGTCTTTCCCGGCGACGGTGAGTTCAGCAACGGCGACTCGTGCGGAGGCATCGGCCTCGCCTTTGACGGGCTGGACATCTTTGAGTGTGGCGTTCTTGATCTCGGATTCGGGGACGTAGTAGTGGGGGTAGTAATCGTGCTCCCAGACGAGGGAGGCGCTGGTGGTGTCGACGATGACGACGTGGTTGAAGACGATGCGGATGCGGCGAGGCGTGGGGAGGACTTTGTTGGGGCCTTGTTTGAGGAGGTGGGTTGCGAGTTCAGAGAGGCTGGAAGTGAAGAGTTAAGAGTTAGCTGGTGCTTGAATTTGAAGAGTTGTGTTGGTGATGGGGATGGTGAAATTTGAGGTGAGAGGTGAGAGGTGAGGATGTAAGCAGTGACATACTCTGATCCGGAAGCTCCTGGAAGAGGCATGATGGCGGCAAATATATATTGATGATTACTTATTTACAGAGTCTGGGGCTATAAGATTAATTGAGGTTGAGATAATGGAAACAATGACAATGAAGGGACGTGACGTGCAACAGCGCGATCTATATAGAAATTCCAGGGCCCAGGATTTTAAAGTTGCGTGACAGGACGACTAGCTACAGTACGCATTGTGTCATTCCAGCCTTCAATGGGTTTGTCAGTATGCGATAGCTAAGCATCAAAGTGCGAGACCCCGCAAGCTCGCTATATGGAGGCGCATGACGCCATGGGCTAGGGCAGCAGTTGCGAGATTCGGAAATAGTTGCAGAGACGTGGTAATTGGTGGTGAGTATAAGGAAATAATTGCTGCATGAGGGGAATGCACCTGGGTTTGGGGGAATTTCGGCTGTCGCGTTGGCTGTGTTAGTTGTAGAGCAACAGGCATCATGAGAGACTTAAAGCTCAAACAATGTTGATTTGATCAAACAGCCATTGAAGTTAGTTGATGCTGTCAAAACAGGTTGATGCATCACCAATTCAACCCTCACGAATGCAACATATCATACAGACTCTATGATTCCAAAATCCGTCTCTCAAGAGATGCTCTCAGCTCGATCTGGTTGTTGTCCAGCATCCCACATGGCGGGCATGACTCAGAACCAAAATAAATCTCCGGCAGTGGCTGCAGGTGCACCATTTACCAGATTTGGAGACTCCTGTGCCGCGTTTGCTGACTGAGATTTGGAATCATATTTCCTCGAACCTGTTCATGGTGAATAATCCAAACTGCAGGAATTTCCGTACTATTACTTTGTCTTGCCAGAGTTGAAACTTAAAGAGTGCTTGGATTTGATTCGGGCCTGAAATCATCCGGACCGCAGCGGGTTTGCCTTCAACACTTCACCTTTGGTCTGTGCAGCAGCAGTTTCCACCCTCTCCGGCACAATGGAATACTTGTGACGACGATGGATCTTCAATCCTCTTTATGCCGGTCCAAAGGCACAGAGAATCTCTCTCCTTTGCTTTGTTTTTTCTTGTGCCGAGCTGCTGCGTCAAGCTGGACCGAAGCCACCCGCGCGTTTGGGATTTGAGCTCCCCGAAATGACGAATCCTTGCCGAGGCCCTTTTCTTTTTCTGCCCATCACATCCATCGCATCATTGCAGTACAGAGAACTAGCGCGGCAGCCGATTCGAATCGTGTTACGCATCTAAATGACACCGGCTAGACAGATTGTGCTATGCCGTTCGAGGAACTGTCCAGCAAGGGCCAGCCCAACAAAAACAAAATAGCAGACGGTGCGAATAGTTGAGGCCCCGCTGGGTGATGAGCCGCCAATGCGGAGTCCCGAGAAGGTAAGCCAGTGCAGCGGATTGGAGAGCATTAGCAGCGTCTTTAATAGCTGTCGAGCTAATACTGTACAGCTACAGGGCAGCTGTGTCTGTTACTGGTTGTGTTAGGACGGGATAGGACAGGAAATACAGTACGGAGTAGAGCAACGTTGCTGTGACCCTGTCTCTGTTCCTCTCTGTCTGTTCCTCCCCGGGCCGAGTCTGACGCCTCCGATTTACAGTACATACAGCTGGGATCCGCAGCTCGGCAAGCTCAAGTGCGCTCTCTCAACCGAAGCCAATCAATCAGCTGTCCATCTTCCCTCCCGTTGAAACTAGCTCCGAATTCGTTTTGTCGCTATAGCCGGAGTGTTGTCTCAGCTGTTGCTCTTCAACTCTCACAGCCAGCAACTCCAAAAACACAACCCATCACAGCAGCAATGAGGGCTTCGACAACACTCAGAGCTGGGCGACTGGCCCAATCCCTCTCACGGCCGCTCTGGCAGGCTCCAGCGGCCGTGAGAATCAACAGCCGCAGCCACAGCACCGCCGTCGAGACTCCCCTCAACTTTGGAGCTGCCCCTCCCCCTCCCCCGCAGCAGCAGAAATCGGGCCTGGATGGGAAGAAGCTGCTTGCAGACGCGGTGGCAGCGACGAAGCCGCGAAACAACTGGACTAAGGAGGAGATTGCCGCCATTTACTACCAGCCTCTGCTGGAGCTGACGTACCAATCGGTAAGAATGCGACCAATTAATTACATGAATTTGATACTGGACACCAGAAATTGACGATTGATTGTGCAACAGGGACAACTGCACCGTCGCTTCCACGCCCCTGGCGAAGTCCAGCTATGCACCCTGATGAACATCAAGACCGGAGGTTGCTCCGAGGACTGCTCTTACTGCGCCCAGTCGACGCGCTACTCAAAGGACACGGGCCTCGCGGCCAAGAAGATGGAATCGGTCGAGTCCGTGCTGGAGGCGGCCCGTCAGGCCCGTGACAATGGCAGCACGCGCTTCTGCATGGGCGCCGCATGGCGTGACATGCGCGGCCGCAAGTCGGGTCTGAAGAACGTTGTCGAGATGGTCAAGGGCGTCAAGGCCCTGGGCATGGAGGCATGTGTCACGCTGGGCATGATTGATGCCGAACAGGCTCGCCAGCTCAAGGATGCCGGATTGACTGCCTACAACCACAACGTCGACACCAGCAGAGAGTTCTATCCGTCCGTCATCTCGACTAGATCATACGACGAGCGTCTGACTACTCTGGGACATGTTCGCGATGCTGGTATCAACGTCTGCTCTGGCGGTATCCTCGGCTTGGGAGAATCATCTGAGGACCGTGTTGGTCTGCTGCACACCGTTTCCACACTCCCAAAACACCCTGAGAGTTTCCCCGTCAACGCTCTGGTGCCCATTAAGGGAACACCTCTTGGCGATCGCGAGCCCATTGCCTTTACAAGCATGTTGCGTACCATCGCTACGGCTCGTCTCCTGATGCCTGCGACCATCATCCGCATTGCTGCTGGCCGCAAGACCATGTCGGAGGAGAAGCAGGCGCTGTGCTTCATGGCTGGCGCCAACGCCATCTTCACTGGAGAGAAGATGTTGACGACGGAGTGCAATGGCTGGGATGAGGACAGCGCCATGTTTGGCCGATGGGGACTGGAGCCCATGAAGAGCTTTGACAAGAAGCCCGTGGAGGTCTAGAGTATAAGTCTTTAGATATCTTATGAGAGAAGTGAAAGAAAAGGAAAGCACAGAAAAAATAGCGTTACAGGAATGATGGCATGAGGACGGTCCAAGTGAGACTTCACCATCAATATATAAATATATACACACTTATTTTACAGATGTGTCTCTATCATCATAATTTACTTTTTATAGCCCCCGTCACCCATTCTTCCACTGCCTTGCACAGTCCCTCTACTTCCTCCACCGTATTCCCAGCATGCAAACACACCCTCACTCTATCCTGTCCCGCCGGAACCGTAGGTGCTACAATCGGCCTCACCGTAAAACCTCTCTCCTGGCAGTATTGCGCCAGATTCCTTGCCCTGCTCGTAAGCAGAGGCAAGATAGGCGACTGTGGTGCCTCGGGATTGATGCGAAAGAGTTCTGGTGATGGAGCATGTCGTTCAATGAGCTGCGTGAGAAGTGTGTGCATATGGTGGATGAGTGATTGGAGGTTTTGGACGAGAGAGTCTGCGTGACCTTGGGCGAGAAAATCGTAGGTTGTGCGTATGCTGGCGAGGGAGGGAAAGGCCATGGCTGTGGTGTAGATGAAGCTGCGGGCGTAGTTGATGAGGTAAGATCTTGTTGTGGATGAGCAGAGGACAATAGCTATGCAACTTTTTATCAGTATCTATATAAAACCAGGGAAAGGTTGAAGAGATAATGAAGAGAAACTCACCGCCAGAACATCCCATGGCTTTGCCAAAAGTATGTACGCGCGCCCATATCCTGTCTTCAAGGCCAAGCTGACAGACGAGACCTCTTCCCTGCTGGCCAAATATCCCCGTGGAATGCGCCTCGTCGACAATCACGTAGCCGTTCCCCTGCGGTAGTCTTTTCTCTACGCATTCGACGATTTCTTGTAAAGGCGCGAGGTCTCCGTCCATGCTGTATACACCCTCAGCGGCAATGAAGATGTTTTTCTTGCCGCTTGACACTTCGGTATCTTCTGCTAGACTTTTCAACAGAGAGTCTAGGCTTGGGTCTTTGCTTGATGCAGAGGATGTAGCTGCATCGTATACTTTGTTGTGCGCAAAGGCGATTCTTTGCGCTCTGCTTAGCTTCATTCCATCATGCACGCTCGCATGGATCAATTCGTCATATACAATGACATCTCCCTTTTGCGGCACGCAAGCGAACAACCCCGTGTTAGCCTCAAACCCTGAATTGAACAACAGTCCTGCATCTGCCCCATGAAACTCTGAGATTCTTCTTTCCAAGTCCTCTGTGAAGGCTGAGTTGCCGTCTAGCAGGCGAGAACCTCCGGATCCGAGGCCGAAGCCGGCTTCGGGGCTGGATGACTGCAGATGGGGCAGGATGAATGACACATAGGCGGCTTTGACGGCTGGGTTGGAGGATAGTGAGAGGTAGCTGTTTGAAGAGAAATCGACGGAGGTGGAGGATGGGATGGTGAGGCGGCGGAGACGGCCTTGGGTGAGGCGGGATGAGAGGATTGCGGCGAGGGTGTTGTCGAGGTTTGGAGGCATGGCTTTTTTTTCTTCTCCTGTTTGGAGTTGCTGATTGGGCTCAATTGGAGGGTTCCTTGAATTGAATGTTTGCTATAGTGTTACTGTTCAATGCAGATCAATTGTATGCACGCCCTTGTTGTGAACGCAACTGGTTAGTTTACAGATAGATAGACAAAGCCGAGTATGAGATGCAGTCAAATGCGGCCTGTATCGGCGTCCCATGCAGAAAATGCAGCAACCACCCATCACATGTCTAAACTAGGAAAAAACCCCCCCCAAATATCCACTTCGGCTGTCAATCTCGCAGTTCACCAAAAATTGCCCAATCTAATACCGTAATCAAATTGTAGAAAACGATTGAATTGCCGCTTGTCCGTGTTGGGGCAAATGTGACAAGACAAGCTCGTCCCGCGGAGACCCGGTTGGGTTTTGACCAAGGCTCAATGTTTACTAAAAGTTGCCGGGGGACAGTGAGTGAGGGATTTCGAGTTCTTGTCATTGAGCCGGCCCGGGATCGATCGATAGCTTTGGGAGCTTGTACTGTAGCTTCTTCTGTTTAGTTTCTTTCTCGGCTCAGGGCTGGAGAAAAAAGTCAAACTCCACTCCTGAATGGGTGAACGGAGATCGGCAAAGAGGCCCCCAACAAAAGAAACTGTGTAAGAAAAAATTAAAGTGAGATGGAAGCTTGAAGCTCATCGTATCCCGCCCATTACCCTTTTGGGTGTAATTCCACATTCCAACTTCGGCTCTTCACTCCCCCTCCAACAGTATCACGTTTCTCGGCTCTTTGAAGTTTGAACAAAAAGATCAGCCCATTTTCTCTTCTCGTGGACTGTTGATTTGTCTGTCTAGCAGAATAGTCAATCAATTAGTCTCTCTTCTTTTTTGTTCGTTTCGTTTGAAATGCCGGTGCCGCCGCCGCCGCCACTGGCATCGCCGCTCTGGCGGTCGCTGCGATCGTACCAGATCTTTGGTGCCAATACCGAGGTGGGGAAGACGGTCTTCTCGACGCTGCTGTGCAAGGCTGCTGCAAGACGGAGCCCTGGCGGCGTAGCGTTTCTGAAGCCGGTTTCGACGGGGCCGGATAGCGAGGCTGATGATCGGTGTAGGTGATGGTCCTTGTCGGAGACAGAGTGTGTATTTTGTGGAATTGCGGTTAACATGGGAGTAGATGATGAAGTTGTTGATCCAACACTTTGGATTTGATGGTGATGTGCTGTTGGTTGACCAATTCATTATCTGTATAGTCACATCTCGAAGTTCGCTTCCGATGTCTCCAACAAGACTCTGTTTCAGTATAAAATCCCAGTTAGCCCACACATTGCAGCTCGGGTCTCCAATACCGTAAGTCACTACAGCTTCATAAGAAGCATCTCACCTCACTTGAATCCCCATCTCACTGTGCAATCTCCCATATTAGACAATTCCATCCAACGACACTCTTCTCTTCCAATGCCGAGACTACGCAGCTCAATGCGCCAACATAGGCAGGAAATGGCTGTTTGTCGAAACCGCAGGAGGCGTTCACTCTCCAGGCCCTTCAGGCACAACTCAGGCAGATTTATACGCACCGCTTCGACTGCCGGTTGTTCTTGTGGGTGATTCCCGTCTTGGGGGCATCTCTCAGACGATATCGGCCTTTGAGTCACTCCGCATGAGAGGCTATGATGTTGAATCGGTGGTGCTGTTCAAAGAGGACAAGTATCAGAATTTTGCCTACCTGTCAGAATACTTTGCGGAGCATCATAATGTGCCTGTCGCGGGCGTGATTGAGCCGCCGGAGAGGAAATCGAACCTCGAGGAGGATGTCCGAGCAATGTCGCAGTATTATGAAGAGCAATCCCAGGACGGAAACACGACCAACGTCATTTCCCACCTTGACAGCCGTCACGAGGAGCGTATTGCATCCCTCAATTCCATGGCAACTGAAGCCTTGCAGAACATATGGTATCCTTTTGCTCAGCACAGTCTTTTTACTGGACCAAAGGACATTAATGTCATCGATTCAGCCCACGGCGACTACTTCCAGACGCTAGCCCCTTCCTCTCCAACATCACAGACCGATAGCCTTCTTCGAGCCTCATTCGACGGCTCTGCTTCCTGGTGGACGCAAGGTCTCGGCCATGCCAATCCCAAGCTCACCCTTGCCGCCGCTTATGCCGCCGGTCGCTACGGCCACGTCATGTTCGCCGGTGGAATTCATCGTCCCGCTGCGGAACTATCGTCAAGACTGCTCAAGGGGATGAACAGTCCGCGACTTTCTCGAGTGTTCTTCTCCGACAACGGTAGCACTGGTATCGAAGTTGCTCTCAAGATGGGCCTCCGAGCAGCCAAGCTCCGATATGGATGGGCCGCTGAGGAGAAGCTCGGCGTTGTTGGCCTCAAGGGCTCTTATCACGGCGATACCATTGGCGCCATGGACTGCTCGGAGCCGAGTGGATATAACGAAAAGGTCGAGTGGTATGATGGCAAAGGGCACTGGTTTGACTACCCGACTATTTTGTGTGTCGGCGGCAAGTGGCGTGTGAATGTGCCTGAAGAGCTGAGACAGGCTTTGGGCGAAGACGCAGACTTTAGCTCGCTGTCGGAAATCTTTGATGTTCGTGGGAGAGAGGAGAAGGGTCACCATCTTCGATATGAGACCTTTATTCGAGAGACATTGGAGAGGCTCCAGAAGCAAGGCCGTCGCTTTGGCTCTGTCATTATCGAGCCAGTTGTTCTCGGCGCTGGAGGCATGGCGTTGGTGTAAGCATATTCCACTAACAGTTCAGCAGACACGAGAAGTCAATCACTAACTCACTTCTCGCAGAGACCCTCTCTTCCAGCGCGCCCTCGTCAACGTTGTTCGCAAGTCTCCAGACCTTTTCCGCAAGCCAAACGCGCCCATCGAAGAATCTCCCAGCAGTCCCACCGCGTGGACTGGCCTTCCAATCATCTTCGACGAGGTCTTCACTGGTCTTTACCGTCTTGGCCGCTTCACGTCGTCTTCTTTCCTCGAAACGTATGCCGACATCTCCGTCCATGCGAAGCTTCTCACTGGAGGTCTGGTGCCGCTCTGCACGACGCTTGCTTCAGAGGATATTTTCCAGACGTTTAATTCTCCGGATAAGACTGATGCTCTACTTCACGGGCACAGCTACACGGCTCATCCCGTTGGCTGCCAGGTCGCCGTAGAGTCCGTCAAGGAACTGCAAAAGATGGACCACAGCGGATCTTGGAACTGGGCCAAATCACAAGGCTGGACAACCCCTGAGGCTTCTTCTTCCGCAAGTGGCCAGCCCGCGGTCGACATATGGTCAACCTGGCCGCGAGATCTAGTGGAGGATCTCTCTCGTCAGACGGATCGTGTAGCTGGCATCTGGGCTCTCGGAAGCGTTCTCGCGATTCACGTCAAGGATGCAGCGGGCAGCACGGGATACTTTAGCGATGCTGCGCAGAGCCTTCGAGATGGTCTCATTGCGGGTGATGCGGAGGGCGTTAATGGCTCGTGGAATGTGCATTGCAGAGTTCTTGGAAACGTGCTGTATCTGATGGCGAGTCAGAAGACGACGGAGGAGAGCGTTGCGCAGATTAGTTTGTTGCTGAGGAAGGGATTGAGCGCGTGAGGGTTTGGTGGGCTATGAAGAGTTGAAGAGAGGAGTTCAGTGCTGGTGCCAAAAATAGACGCATCAAAGGACTGCGTTTCCTTGAGAAATAATATTAAAAAAGACTTTTTTGTTCCAATGAACAAGAATGCCATTATTTCTGACTCCATCCTAACCTACTAAGGTACTTTCGTTATTGGGTCCTCCTAACTTAATACGCCCATGGATATCCATCCATTGTAACCATCCACATCGCGATCTTGTTAAAATCCCCATAGCGAAACTAGAAATGCATTCTGTCGCTCCTAGCTATTTTGGCGATTGGTCAAGTTATGCCTCAAGTCTATCGTTTCCCTTCAATCCTACGTAACTGGCGCACATACTCTGCAGACTTTGTAACGTCAGAGTGAAAACGACTCCCGAATGGCTCTCGGCAACAGCTAGTCCCAAACCAAGACTGTATTGCATATCATATCAACTTAAGGATGTTCATTCATGATATCCGACACCATATCTTAGATGAAGAAACACACAGCTGTGATCTCGAAGTGTTCAGTAGTGTTACCAACTCCCATCCTTTGGGCGCGGGCTGTTCAGATAATATGGCAACTGTCACAGCGGACTGATGGCGGCTGGCAGGCGTTCATTCTCGCTTTTCTTCAGCAGAAATTTTCCTTTGGCCACCTTGGCTATGTGAATTTAGTCTCTTCGGCCCTTATTGTTCTTTTTTCTTTTCTTCTTTTCCCTTTGCGATTTCACTTCTTGCAACTATTCCGTGGCAGAAGCAAAAGCATCATCAACATTTGCTCCAGTCATCGCCGTTTGATTGAAGGAATACAATTCCTAAGAGTAAGTCCAACTGCTTCATCTTCCTCCTTGTCGAATTCTGTTCGTCGTTTTCGACCGCGTTCGAGGCGCATCGCGAAACCTTGTCCTGCTCAGGTGAAGAGAGATGAGAGGCCTATGTCGTCTGTCAGGCTTCAAGAGATTGTTGCAATCGACCTCATCATCATCGGTGCCGTGAAGCAAGCATTGCAAGTCAGCATTGCTGATTGACTTGAATCTTTTGGCCATTTATGTGCCACGGTCATCGTCTTGGACCTCCATGCGCGCACGAAAGCTAACAAATTCCAGTAGACAGCTGCACAATTCGAGTCGATACACAAACCAAATAACCCACCATCGAGACCATATCGCCGAAGACACTGACGAAATGGAGTTGTCGTGGAGACCTAGGTACGTGGGCAAAATCTATACATTCAGGAGACCGAGATCTAAATCAATAAATAGTCATGGCGATTTCCTTGCGGAAGAAGCCTCACGAAGCTTTCCATTCACTTTTGGCAGCTTCTTTTCCAAGTCTGCGTCGACAAAACCCAGCAAAGAAGAATGGTTAAATGAATTTGGCGACGAAATCTTCCCTCAGCAGTCTGAGAGACCGCGACGAACACTTGCCAACGCACATATGCCGCCATCCTATGATTCTGGCGATGATGGAGATGACGAAAACGACGACGAGGATAATGATGATGGTTTTATCGACGAAATTGAAGGGTACTTCAACTTCAATGATTACGTATTCAATACAGTCGCCGATCGAATTGATCCTTCAGTCTCGGATCATGTCAGTCCATGCCTGTCAGCAACGCGACAACCGTCTTCTTCCCTCAATCCGGTGAATGACGGTCAAAGCAGCCTACAAGACGCGACATTTTCTGCCTACTTTCAGATCTTGGATGCAAGAATTCAGAGTGGCAAAAGAGGGGAAACATGCTGCCATGAGCAAAGCCATTCGGTGTTCCGAACGGAAGATGAGGACATCGAGAGCAACGCGGAAAACAGACGCTCAAAGGACCACAATCAGGGAAATGAACTAGGAGACTGTGTCATGGTTGAAGGAGAAGAAAGCGAAGACGAAGAAGACGACATGACGGACTCGTGCTTGAATGTGATGGATCATCTAGACTACGTCATGTTTCCAACAGCCGAAGTGCTCGAGTTCTTCCGCGGAGGAGAAATGGAAGTTCTGGAAGACGTTAACAATGAAGAAGAAGCCGCCTGCAAGCGATTCCTAGGGGAGGACCAATATGACGAAGAAGATAATAAGGAGCTCGGAAGGGAGGAGTTGGAGAACCGGGGCCGAAGGTGGTTCAGGTGCGGAGTCTTCTCCAAGGACGTGACTCGGCGACTCCACCGACTAAGATACGGATGCTAAGTTCGGCAGAAGGAAAGGCTGCAGTGCATAATAGGGGAGGGGACTATTTTTGGGTGAGATTTCCTTATACTTCGCTCCGGAGTGTTTTGGCGATAAACCCGATGAAGCGGGCATAGCGGAATCTCGCCGGTGGGCTTTGAACTTTGAGGGAGTTATCGAGGTATTGAGCAATTAATGAGCAGTGGTCCTAAGTCCCTCATTCTGTGAACGAGAAAATGCAAATGCTGAGCTGGAGGGATGGTGCTCAAACTGACTTGTACAGCATCACAGTGGATACGATGTGGAATGCATTATCGCGGATGACTTTGGTATCGCAACCCATCACATCAGCTTACCGTATATCTTGCTTTCCACGTGAAAACTATGTAGATTATACTCAAATGGAATCAAGTCCTATCGTGTATACTTTATGCCATCATGCATAATACCACTGTAGAAATACGCGTCATAGTGTGCACGCATCGCGACTTGGGATGGCTTCATACAGGATGTTCGCCACACCGTCTTGTGTCAGTGAGCTTGGCTAACAAACTCTCCTTTTTGCCTTTGCGATACGGATCCTGGATGGAATCTTGATTACATACTACCAAAAAATCCCGATACTACCCAGTAATCCATGCTGTTTATCCCTACGTGCTGGTTACCCTACGAAGCATAGATGGCTCTCATAAGCCCAGCGGCGCCGAGGTTGCGGTTGCAGCAGGACATCAAGTATGCCGCAGACCGCAGCCAATCAGCCGCAACGCATAACCAATTTCGCCATTCCCGCTCTCCCTTACCGAAACTCTTTCATTTTTGCCTCTCCATGCAGAACACGGCAGAACACGGCCAGGAACGGAATACCCGCGGAGTCAGTCAGCACCCTGAGGCAGCAACAAAGAAAGAAGGGGAACCAGAAACCTTCGAAAAAAGCATACAGTAGGTAGAGAATCTCGTTTGCCGACACCGCATGCCGGAGACAGACTGGACCTAACTATCCCTCGGGGCCTCGGAGCGATCGCAGCAAGCCCCCCTCCATTGCGGGAAGGTGGGTAAACCGGCCAGCCCTTGTGCCTGTTTGGCTTTGGCGACACAGAGACTTGAGAGGATTCCAAAGCTGGGCTATGACAGAAGCCGCTACTGTCTACCGATTTGATTTACCCCATGGCGTCCGGGGGGGCAGATTGCGGGGTTTGAGACTAGGACACGATGATGTTTAGTTTCAAGAGAGACGGTATTGGCT
The DNA here is from genome assembly GCA_002022785.1 of Trichoderma guizhouense. Taxonomy (NCBI): domain Eukaryota; kingdom Fungi; phylum Ascomycota; class Sordariomycetes; order Hypocreales; family Hypocreaceae; genus Trichoderma; species Trichoderma guizhouense. The sequence goes on along the minus strand of LVVK01000003.1, from coordinate 1,479,579 downwards.
GCGTGTGATGGTGTTGTGTTTAGCTCAAGGTTGGTTGGTATATATATATATATATCAACGGCCGGTTCGAAACGAAGCATCGTAAGAGTCCTGGACATTCGTGGTGTTGTGTGCCGCCCATCGACATCCAGTGATAAGAGCTGTGCCTGTCAGCGACGAGAGCCGAAATCAAAAGTTAAATCTCCATCCCAGCGATCATCACGGCATCCCACCACATTCCCATTGCTGTAAGCCCTACCGCCGTCGGTTGGTCAGCGCCGTTGACGACAAAAAGAGGCGCCGTCTCCGCATCCCCGGGGCTAAACTGCATATAGAGAGCTTTCCCCTACCAAGAAAAAGCTGCAGCATCGCATCGTTATCTTTTCTTTTCCCTGGCCAAGTCATTCATTCATTCGCAACAATCACTGCGCCAAGTGTTCAGAGGCAATAAAGACAACCGCCGCCATGGCGCTGATTGAATACGCCCTCTCGCCCTGGGCGATTGTTGCTCTTGCTGGAGCGCTGGTCGCATCGTATCTCTACCAGTACTTTGTCACATACGCACCGCTGCGCCGGTTTGCAGCTCCCTTTCCAGCGCAGTTTTCGAATCTCTGGCTCTTGTCTGTTTGTCGTCGAGGCGATCGATACGCTACTGTCGACAAACTGCACAAGAAGCTGGGCAAGTTTGTGCGGATCCAGCCAAACCACGTCTCCATTGCCGATGACGAGGCCATCAACCTCGTCTACGGCCATAGCAATGGCTTCTTGAAGTCGTATGGCTCACTTGTTTCCAGACTTTGAATGCGTCAAGTGCTGACTTGCAACAGTGAATTTTACGATGCTTTTGTTTCCATTCGCCGCGGCCTCTTCAACACGCGCGACCGCGCTGAGCACACTCGCAAGCGAAAGATGGTTTCTCACACCTTTTCCGTAAAGTCCATTGTTCAGTTTGAGCCGTATATCCACCAGAACCTCGAGTTGTTTGTCAAGCAGATGGATCGTCTGGTCGACACCAGCCAGTTCAAAGGCCAGGATGGCAAGAAGGAGGCTCGCATCGACTGTCTTCCTTGGTTCAACTACCTTGCCTTTGATGTCATTGGCGACCTCGCATTCGGCGCTCCCTTCGGTATGCTTGAAAAGGGTGTTGATCTTGCCGAAGTTCGAGATGCTCCAGACAGCCCGCCCATCTATGCACCCGCTATTGAGATTCTGAACCGCCGCGGCGAAGTGAGCGCAACTCTGGGCTGCTTCCCGGCCTTGAAGCCTTATGCCAAGTACCTTCCGGATCCTTTCTACAGCAACGGTCTCGCTGCCATTCAGAATCTTGCTGGAATTGCCATTGCCTGTGTGAAGCGACGCATCGACAACCCTCCTGATGTTGAACGCAAGGACCTCCTCGCTCGGTTGATGGAAGGCCGTGACGACAAGGGCGAGCCTCTTGGAAGAGAGGAGCTGACAGCAGAGGCTCTGACACAGCTCATCGCCGGCAGTGACACCACCTCCAACTCGTCATGCGCTCTGTTGAACTATGTTGTCCGTACTCCCGGTGTCCTCGACAAGATGCAGGCCGAGCTCGATGCCGCCATTCCCAAAGGCGTCGATGTTCCCACCTTCGAAATGGTCCGCGATCTGCCCTATCTTGCGGCCGTCATCAACGAGACTCTCCGCCACCACTCGACTTCCGGCATTGGTCTCCCCCGTCAAGTCCCCCCAGAGTCCCCCGGCGTTACCATCTGCGGCGAATTCTTCACTGCCGGCACCGTCCTCAGCGTTCCCACCTACACCATGCACCACTCCACCGAGATTTGGGGCCCCGATGCCGAGGACTTTAACCCCGACAGATGGGCAAATGTGACCCAGCGACAGAAGGATGCGTTTATTCCTTTCAGTCACGGCCCCAGAGCTTGTGTCGGCAGAAACGTGGCTGAGATGGAGATGAAGTTGATTGCGGCGACTTGGGCGAGGAGATATGGTGCCAAGGTTCTGCAAGGACCTATGGAGACGCGGGAGGGCTTCTTGAGGAAGCCTTTGGGATTGGATATTGCTTTGTACAAGAGGTGATGTGTCTCGAGGAGGGACACAGCGTGTTGGGATAAGTGTTATCGGGCGGCGTTTGTTCATATATGTACAAAGCAGGTAAATATGTGTCTAGAGGCATGATTGAGCGTTGGTGGTTGGGTATCCAGGCTGGGACATGAAAAACAATCAAGGAAATACTTTCTAGCAATTACATTAGAAGGTACCTAGGAATATTTGTATCAATTTCAACTCTCTATTATTTTTAACAAACGCTTCACGTCGCAAAACTAGCCCCAACAGGAATAGGAAGCTGATTGTGGAACAATGACAACTCAATATTCTGGAGATGATCACTTTGACGATGTTGTTTGTCTGTTGAAACGTTCTCATAGTTGTTTTACGCAGTTCGGAAACAAGCAAATCTCCTCTGTGGCGCAATTGGCTAGCGCGTCTGACTGTTAATCAGGAGGTTGGAAGTTCGAGCCTTCCCGGAGGAGCTTAATGTTTCTTTTTTTGTCTTTCTGTGCTGCTGCTTTGTGTTTTTTGTCTTTCTCTCACCTCGTCGTCAAGTTGCAAAGGAGTCTTTCGCACCGCCGGGATGAGGACCAAAGATTTGAGTAGCTTGTCCAAAGAATTCATTGCAGCGTCTCTATTCAGGATTTTCAAGAATAGACTTCCAACAAGCGATTGGAGTGCAGTATACAGAAAGATTGGTTGTCCATCAATATGCCTGGAAGTGTTTCTTTGATCAAGTTGCCGGTCGTATTAAGCAGTCATCTATGTGCAATAAAACACTTGTAGAATTACATACACTTCTGATTAAGCTATGACCAGTAGAGCTTTGTATCTGATGCAGTCGCATGCTTGAATGCTATTTGGTCTGTTTCTCTACCTCGGGTGTTTATTGATTTGAAATGTTTATTCTCCAACAACCACTCCAACAATGGCTGTGATAATTGATCATTCATTATGAGATACACAGTAATATTCAAACTATAATATCATCAATCTATCTTTTCCACATCCCTCTCTTGTTCCCCTCGTGACTCCAATTTCCCGCCCTCCCGGCTCCGAGGTCTAGGGTACACAAACCCGTCTCCACACCACCCACTCCAGCTTCAAAATCGAATTGTCGCCTCACTTCCCACAACAACCAATCAAAGGCACTTTGGCCGAGCGGTCTAAGGCGCCGTGTTCAGGATCTATCTTGCTTCGCGGTCTAGTAATAGGCGAGGGTTCGAATCCCTCAGGTGTCATGAGATTTCTTTTTTTGTCCCGTCGAACGAATTCTGAGACGCGAATTTTTTGTCACTGTTCAATTTTCTTTTCTTTAGGCAAGTTATTGGAATTTGTGCGTGGGAATTTACTTTTGTCGGCTTTGTTCACATATGGGGCTGTGGAATGTGCTGCGTGTCTAGTATCCGGCTACAACTCAGTCTAGTCATTTTATCCGTCCCAGTGAACACATATTTACGAGGCGCTGGCGATACTCAAGGTAGGCCAACTTCGTAGCCGGTTATTGTTGCAAGACGCTAGAATGGAAATGGTGTACAAGTAGAGAGCCAATGTTTCATAGTGTCAGAGTGTCTGAAGCATGCACAAGACACAAGCTTTTGTTGAACAGACTCTGTTGGCTAAGTTGCTATTTATTTCGCTACCACGACAACTACAAACGTATTTGACAATCTGTTAAAACGACCACTCGACTATACTATACTATGTTCAAGTCGAACAGCGAACAAATGGCCGTAGAACCCGTCTCTTTCAGTTTAAGCCTTCAGCTTGGTCCAGTCCTGCTTCTTGAAATAGTCGAACACGGTATCAAGCTTACCCAGGGTTGGCAACTAGCAACTCCAATGTCAGCGTCAATGCACAGAGATTTAAACAGAAAGGCTACTCACGTCTTTCGGATGAATAATGGTAGGGTCAGCCCGCCCTTCATAGCCATATTCGCTCCAGTATGCAAAGTTATCATCCAGCTCCAACTTGAGCTCAGCAGGCTCTGTAACCTTGGACTGGCCCTTTGGCAACTGTATAGCTTCGGTCGGAATACCAATTACTTGGGAAAGGATAGCCGCAACCTCCCGGATAGTGAGCCACTCTCTGTAGGCGATGACGTTCTTGCCCGCGGGCTCTTCCACTAGAGCCTTGACGAAGGGGCCTGAATCCTCTTCAGCGGCGATGAAGGGGAATTTGACGTCTACATCCAGGTTGCCAGTGAATCGGGCAACGCCATCATCTCCCTATGGACGGCGATCAGTATTCGTCAATGGATTCACACATAATGCTTATTTACCTTGACAAACTCCAAAATCGGGTTAACGATAAAGTTGCTCAGGAACCAACCAGCCTGGAAGATGCTCGTCTTCGCCCACAAATCAGGATAAGTCTCCCTCGCGTAGTCTTCGGCCCTAGCCTTGGAGTCAAAATGGTACACATGAGTGTACTTCCCAAAGGACCACCTTGTCGCATTCGAAAGAGACGAATAGACAAAGCGCTCCAGGGTCGGGAGCTTTGCCACTATGTCAATGACATTCTTTAGTTGTTGGACTTCGTGGTCCGCGGCCCATACGTTGAGCGGTTGTCCTGGCTTGGCCTTGTCCTTGTTGGCTGGATCTCCGTACAAGCCCCAGAAGTCGCTGACGAGAAAGACGGCATTTGCGCCTTGGAGAGCAGGCTCAAGTGTCGATGGGACGTCCATGTCGGCGGCAACGACTTCTGCGCCACGAGCAGCGAGAGCTTTGGCTTTGGCGCTTGAAGGGTTTCGTGTAAGAGCCCGGACTCGCCAACCAGGGGTAGACAGGAAACTGTCGGCCACCGAACCACCTTGGTTGCCGGTAGCGCCAACCACAACAATCAGCTTAGTCGAGGCCATTTTGGAATTTCTTGAGAGTGTATCTTTTGTTGTATTGAAGAGACTGATCTGATGAGTTTAGACTTGTCATAACCTGTGAGCTACCGCGGAGTCTTATATCCTTCGCAAAGTACATGTGGTTCATGCAGCTGCCCCAGCGCCATCTGCATTATCAGATCTAGATCGACTGACAGAAACGGAGTGATGAATAATCCTACAACGGAAAAGGACCGTCCACAAATACATTAAATTATTAATTACTATAGCAATCAGAAGCTATTTCCGCGTCTATTCGTCACCGAGATGGGGGCAGCGAGGCCGTGCATGGATCTCAATTCGCACTGCCCGTAATCTTCCATCAGCGAGGCGGAATCTTCCGCCGTGATCCGCTTCGCGTCCGCTCCCCCCGTCCGCTTGCTCGGCGGCCACAAGCGGGAGCTATACATTCCCGTGGTATCGATAGCAGGGAGGTCTTGTTAGTTTGGATCTAGCCTTATTGGAAGGATCTGAGATCTTGGCGACTTCGATCCTGATTACATAAAGTTGAGGGGATTCAGAATCTGAGGTGTAGCGTGAAGCGGACGACAGAGCGGACATAGAGGCGGATCACGGATGTAAAAGGAGTTAAACAATAATTGAATTGTCTATCAAGAGAGGTTGATAGAATGACAATGACATCATTTGTGAATTTGATCCATTTAAAGATGGATATTGACTGGACACAGAGTGATGGTTGGCCTCGTATAAGAGGGTTACTCCCTCTCCCAGCTTCGCTGTATCTTTCTCCAACTCACACAACTTCTCCTGAAATTTTGATCAATTTTTGTTCCAGATCACGTACAATCATGGCGTCCGCCGTCTTATCCAAGAAAATATGGTTCATCACTGGCGCCTCCTCGGGCCTCGGTCTCAACATGGCCCTGAGCGCCCTCCGTGCTGGTCATCGTGTCATTGGCACAGGGCGAAACATTGAAAAAGCTTCCTCTGAGCACCCAGAATTCGCCAAACTTGGCGGTCAATGGCTCCAGCTGGACGTTGCCCAGCCCGATGCTGAGCAGACCATACGAGGGCTAGTCGCGCAAGAAGAGCAGCGACTCGGCAAGGAGAAGGAGTCGGCACACTGGGTTGTTGTGAACAACGCTGGGAGCACTTTGATTGGAGCGGTAGAAGATATGAGCGATAGTCAAATCCAGCAGTACCTGCAAGCTAATTTGTTGGGCGTTATCCGCGTGTGGAAAGCTTTGCTGCCGACTTTACGTCGCAACAGAACGGGTACGCTCATCAGCATATCATCCATCTTCGGCTTCGCCCCTCGGCCAGAGCAAATGATCTACAGCGCTGCAAAGGCGACGACTGAGTCTCTGACCGAGTCCTATGCTACTCTGCTAGAGCCACATGGCATCAGGACCATGATTATTGAGCCTGGAGGGTTTAGAACTCCTTTCCCGGGCAACAACTCCAAGGCAGATGGCGGCATTTCAGAAGACTACAAGAAGCCAATCCAAGCTTGGATAGATTTTATTGGCGAGGCGTCCAAAGACTTGACTTTGGTGAATGGAGATCCAGCCAAGTTTGGCGAGAGGGTAGTTGATGCTGTTGAGAGCCAGGGCCTCTTTGAGAGTGTCTGGGCCCAGCATGACAAGAGCAAGGCCCTGAGAGTCCAACTTGGGTCAGATTGTTATGGATTATATGGACAGACGCTTAGCGAGTTGCAGAAAGGTTATGAGAGGATGGCTGAAGTTGCAAAGTCGACGGACGTATGAGTAGTGCTGAGATTGTTTAAGGAATGCTAGCGTTAGGTATTATTCAAAATAGCTGTGTTCGAAATCATCATTAGCAATTCTCTACATAGAACTTCAGCTTCACATCGAATAAATCTTACAGAAGAAGGAATCAATGTGCCTCATCACACAAGATGGAGTAGAATTATCCAGATGATGGGGTTAGTGTGGAAGATGCATCCGTGTCAACAGTGATCAGACTCAAAACACCAGCTTGTTGCAACAGCGCAAGATACTCCATTGCAATCCTCCATTTTTCTCCGGTAGATTTCAGCTCTCGTACAACGTCCTCCAAGGCGCTGTACATCTGTGGCTCATGATCTTCTCGTACAAACCATGCGCACTCCGTCGCCACATGGTATAGGCATTGTGTTATGAGGGGACATTCGATATTGGCGCGTGCGATTGCCGGCATCACATCGAAAGAGATGGATTTGATTCCGTGAAGGCTAACACTTTGCATCTCCGTCTCCATGGCGATCCGACTTTGCTCGATAAGAACGAGCGGCTCGTTACAGCCATACATGTTGTAGAGAAGAAGCTGAGCAGAGCAGCATAAAGAAAGCGAGATGATGCCGGAGATGGAAAAGTCGGAAGATGTTGTTCCAGAAATGTATTCTTTGATGGAGAGATGCAACGCTGATAGCGCTGAATGAAGGGCCACGGCTTCAGTGAGGAGACTTCCAACATCCTGCAATGAACGTTTGCTCGCCCTGTGAGACAAGACTTTGCCAAGCATGTGGGCGGCCTGGCACATCTTTGCGAAGGAACCCACAGCTGTCAGGCTGCTAAAGGATAATGTGAACAGCGGCTCGCTGGGAACAATTTTCCCTTCATCCCAGTCCTCATCATTGATCGGCAGTAGCTCGTCTTGAACAGGTTCGGGAACGGTGAATGGTAAATTTGTTTCAATATTCATAAGCCTGCGAATGAGAGTTAGACATTAGATCTACTGAACAGAAATACCAAAGAGGCAAATACCTGTCAAGTAAAAATATCGCCCACGACGTCCTGCGTTGCTCTTCCCGAAGGGTCCAGGTCTCTGCGGGCTTAAACAATTGATTGTTCTTCCGGTCGTGTATACCCAGAAGAATACCTAATCTCGACGCGCGCCCAAGCGTCAAGTATGCGCCGGGATAGATGGCATGCGACAGCTCGTAGACCGCTAGCAGAACGAGAGACTGGACGAGTCTTAGGGATACAAAGCCAGCTGATTCTGCTTCTGAACAAAGGGACCTCGCCAGCAAATACCACGATGAGGTCTTGGCACATTCTCCATCCTTTGTGCTGAAAGCTTTTATGCACAGGAGAAAAATGGCGAGACAGCCGTCAACTTCCGCTGGGTCGCTATTAAGCTCGTTGAGGAGGCGCTTCCGGCTGACTATGGGCAGCCATTTATGCACTGTCTTGAGGTACTCTTCACAGAGCGCCACCCGATCATCGTCAAGATGCTCGGCAACTACTTGATGAAGCTGTGGATTTTGACTCCAAGAGAGAGAGTTGAGGCCCTGAGGAGACAAATACTCCGAATCCAGGAAAAAGGGCAGCGGAAAAGCCTCCGCTGGTCTGGGGAAGAAGGCGGCAGGACTGATACCCGGCAGGCTCCTAGACGGAGAAACCCCGTCAACGTGGAGAATCTGCTCAATGTGACTAAGCCTGGTAGAGATAGTTGAGTCCGAGGCTGCAGTTTCAGCGTACTCGCAGTTCTTGCCGAGGCGGTAGCACTGCCATGGTCGTTAGTTGCTGGGACGTTTGGCCAATGAAGCTGCTCGCAGAGGGAGTGACTAACCAGAGCACATGTAGGAACTTCCCGAGTACATTTTCTCTTCAGACGACTGTAATGAATCGTATCAGCACTCAGGCCGTTGGATAGGGATAGGAGGCGATGGTGAAGAGTGGATCATATACCGACAGGCTCGACAAGCTTGAGAAGCATAGACTTTTGGCGGCATCGCGTTAGAGTAATGAGAGAGTTGCTAGAGACAGTAAGAGTTGTTCCTCCTTGAATCAAGATATTCAACTCGTGACTATCTGCTTGTTTTTGTTTGAATAATCCATGTCTGTTATTTTCGCGGAGTTAAAGTTGAAGCTTGGGCTTAGGCCGCTGAGTAACGTAACCCGAAAGCTAACTGTGTGCTGAAGAATGCCGATTAGTCATCACTAATTCCGGCTCACCTTTGGTCATTCAATCATGTCCATGTCATCTTACAAAGACGATGGCAATGATAAGAGGTGCTGGGATCGGGGAAATAGTATAGATTATGCTTAATTAAATGTAATTAGGCTAATTCTATACTGGGATCGACTATTTCCCTTCAGCGTGAGTTATGATCCTATAGGTGTGTGTATCATCCTTTCTCTGTTCCCTATTTCTCTTTTTATAAATTATTGACATTTGAAGAGCACTGCATTGAGCGATTGACGAGGCTGAACTCGTACCATTAGGCAATAATCAGGGCAAGAGCACGTTGGTTGATGGGATTCTTTTCGGACTGTGCGTTGAAGTAGAAATTGCAGAACTACATCAAGGCTGACTCAATAGTAGAATGGACAATGATGAAAAAAGAAGACAAGACAGAAGGGGACTAAAAAAGGAAGAAGATAAAAAAGAGGAAGAGAAGGAAGAGGAAGAGGGGAGGAAGAAGGTCACGAATATTATAACCACAAATCTATGCAGACTATCTTGTTTCATCTTATTATGTCATTGGGGTTTTAGCGGGCTATATCTATAGAGTTGGACTATTTCGTTCATGATGGAGAGACAAATTAATGGTATAACGACGAGAGACAAATTAAAGACTGCATGGTAGCACTCATAAGAGTCGGCATGACTCTCTGTTGGAACTCGGTAGCCAACTCTTCGGATTTCGCTCTCTATCTCCAGTGCTGAACAGCTTAAGGCCGTGATGAAGTCATATGCTGTTATTTTGAAGTCTCATTGCCATGGAATGCTACATACGCTGAGCCTTCAAAAATTGGGTATGTGGCATATTTGGGAAGACATTGCGTTGTATACAAATACTTTTCGGCGATAGCGCAGCGTTAAACCAGGCCACTACAAGGCACAGTAAAAATGGTATGATCTAGTCTTGGCGATATGGCTCTGTCCTCTGTGAAATGGTCGGTTTTTAACTATTTCGGAGCATAGACGTTAAACTCCTATAGATGATGCTACATTTATATCCGAATGAAAGTGGTTCATTCGGCGTTGTCCTACGAAATGCCATGGGCCAGCGACGAGCGGGCTGTCCGCTCCAAATGCGTACCCACTCTCCGCCCTGTCCGCTCTGTCCGCTCCAGGCGATCGCATCGGATATAGCTTCATATTTTTGTAAAAGAGATATTGGCCGTTGTGTATATAAGTCGATGAAGGATAAGGATTGTCAGAATGGTTCAAAACTCTCAAAAACAGCTTCATTTACGATTATACACCACTCTTCTACGCCCTACTTCATATCAGTTTTTATCGCAATGGCACCTCTCGTGTGGCTCGTGACTGGATGCTCTTCCGGCTTTGGACTAGACTTTGTCAATGAGATTCTCAGTCGCGGAGACAAAGTAATTGCAACCGCTCGCCGATTGGAGAGTCTCGAAGACCTGAAGAAGACGGGTGCTGCGGTGCTTCAACTGGACGTTACTTGGGACCAGGAGCGTATCAACGAAACCTTTAAAAGCGCCATCCAGATCTATGGTCAACTAGATGTTCTCATCAACAATGCCGCCTATGTCTTGGGAGGTGCATGGGAAGACCTTTCGTAAGAGCTCATTCTCATATTTGGCCAATCAAAGTGGAACAAGTGCTGATATCTTATTAGTTACGAACAGTTTCACGATGCATTCGAGACAAATGTCTTTGGACCTCTGAAAACCACCAAGGCTGTATTACCCCATTTCAGAGAACGAAAGACTGGTATGAATGTCTTTATCAGCTCAATTTCGGGATGGAGCGGAATGCAGTTCAACGGAGGTTACTCTGGAACCAAGTTTGCACTTGAAGGTAAAGCTCTCACCAGGAGCACTCCAACAAACTAGTATGAACCTCCATTTACTCACACAATGGACAGGAATGGTCGAAAGTCTGAACAAAGAGGTGCGGGATCTCGGAATCCGAACGCTGTTGATCGAACCCGGCTTCTTCAGGACCGACCTCCTCTCGCAGGCCAACCTCAAGACTGTGGAATCGAGCATCCCAGATTACAAAGAAGCATCCAAGGGTTTCAACAAGCTACTCCAGGAGAAGAACCACGCACAAAGCGGTGACCCGAAGAAAGGAGTGGCTATTGTCGTGGATCTCGTTCGACAAGAAGGGACTGCCAAGGGCAAGACGATTCCGGTGCGCATGCCGCTTGGACCTGATGGTTACGAGGTCATCAAGAATAAGTGCGACAAGACGATTCGGATTTTGGAAGAGTGGAAGGATGTGATTTCCAGCACTGATTTGGTAGAGTGAACAAGTTCAGTATGCTTAGCTTGCGCACTTGAAGTTAATCCTTTCTACAGAAAGAGATAAGCCTCTTAACTGGCCTACGATCGATATAGAAGAATAACATACAGAGTAAAAAAGTCTAAAAATTTTCGGACCTTGTTTTCTTCATCGTACATGTACATTTTGAACCTCAAACGTCTGGGCCACTCAACGGCTCATTTGACTTATCAATCCATACTGTCTTCAAGTCGGGCATCTTCTCAAAGTCCTCGTCAAAAGGCCACATGGGTCTCCGTATCCGATGATGACCCAGCCTCTTTAGATCTTGGTCAACGCCTCCTGGCGTCAGCCCGAGCATCCAGCCCTTGGCCATATCATACAGCTGCGGCTCAAGGTATCCAATCTTGACAATGACAATATCGGCAGATCGCGGGGTGAGATTTAGATCGGTAAAGTCCTTTTCTTTGTGGTACGGCTTCCGCAATTTGGTCAAGATGGCGTATACTGATCCAACCTGTAGGACAACCTCGGTTACGGCATCGCGATCGCCGTGCTTGATGGAGTGAACTCGACCAGTCATTGTAAGAGGAGGTGCATGTAGGTTGTCGACATCGGCTCCAGCAGTCACAGTGACAGTTGCACCAACGCCTGCTGCAACGGCCGTCTCAATCGCCTTGGGCCCTGGAACGCTTGCGTAAATGACTGTGTATCCGGACTCAGGCGACTTGAACTCGGGCCGCTCAAGCAATCTCGTCAGTCCCCAAGTCATGTCTCCCGAACCGCCAGCCGTGGGATTATCACCGGAATCAGAAATAAAGTATGGACGTTCCTCAGGAGGCGATTTAACAGCAGCATCCAGACACTCGGCAAAACTGCCCGTGGGCGCAACAAACTTGAAGTCAGCCCGCGCATCCCAGAACAAGTTGGCCAGCTTCTCTGCTCCTCGAGAAACTGCTGCTTCATCCCATCCGGTGACAACAATGGCGGCACGGTTTCTCGGCTCGTCAGCCCAGGCATAGCCCACCCAAATTGCAGCATCCAAGACGCCATCCACGGCTTCCACTTCTGGTACTGCAGCGTAAATGTGCTTTGCGGGCTCGATTCGCGTCGAGGTCTGCTCTCCTGGAAGAAGAATAGGCACCGGTATCCAAGCCTTCAACGGTCGCAGTCCAGGCTCCTTTCCCTGCAAGATGTTGACGAGATTACGGCACGCTCGCTCTTTGGTGTCCATGGCATCTTCGTGTGGTGCCATGCGGTAGCAGGTGATGAGATCGCACATGTGCGCCAGCTCCCGAGAGACGTTGCCGTGCAGATCCATCGACGCCGATACAATGACATCTGGACCGATGACAGCACGAACGCGCCTCAGCAGCTCGGCTTCTACGTCGTCCAGCTCTTGCACGCACATGGCGCCGTGGATATCGAACCACAAGCCATCGACCTTGTTCTCAGCGACAATCACCTGCAGCCTTTCCACAATCTCCTTGGAGAGCGTCTCAAAGGCTTCGCGAGTCACAATGCCGCCGGGGAGCGCATGTCCGATGAGCGCGCCCTTCCACTCTGCCTCGATCCCCAGCGGCTTATCGGCGTGCAGGAACTCGTATCGCTCGACAATCTCATCGCCGCGCTTGGGGTGGAAGGCCGGGGCAAGCGTGACGGCGGGCGAAAAGGTCGATGTCTCGCAGGCAAGGCCAGCAACGGCGATAACCGGACGCTTCGACATGTTCTGGTTGGCTGACGGCTTGCTGACCGTATCTCTGCTAGCCCTGGCCTGGTGCTATTTGCTATCCTCCTCCACCCTTCTTATAGCCTCGCAGGTATTATCCAGACGTCGAGAAGAGCGGGGCGGGGAGGTAACTAGTAGCTGTTTGTTGTCTTCCGTCCTTGTCCTTGTCTTTTATCTTGACGATTCCGTGTCATCAATACGGAGCTGTGGTTATCACTAAAGGCCGTTTACCCGCGCCAGTTGCTTCGAGTGAGACGAGGCTAGACTCGTTCCAAGTCTGGTGATCAGTGGGGGAACAGCGCGGGGTATCACGACCAACAAGCTTGAGGTTTTAGATAAGTAAAAGATTGTCCGTAAATGGAAATCAAATGCAGGTCTGCCACTTTTACCCGACGGGGCTTGGCTTGGTTAAACTTGAACCTGGCCAATCTGCGATGAGGGATCAAGACGGGCCAAGTGCAGGTCAGAAAAAGCAAGACTGCAAAATGAATAAGTACATACATCCAGTAATATAAGCATCCAATTAGGTTTATTAAACAGGCGTAGTAAAAAAACAACTACTAGGTAATTAGTAGATTTATATAGATATAATAATAGCTATTAGATAAATATAGATATAATAACCGCTACTAGATAAATATAGATATAGTAGCAGTTACTAGAGAAATATAAATATAATAACAGCTACTAAAGAAATATAGATTCAGTAGTAAATACTAGAGAAATATAAACACTTAAAGAGGTAGGATTTGTAGGCGTATTATTTAAGGCGTGTGTGTTCGTAATCTTCTCAATCTCGGTTTTTCTGTCCCCCGCTTGCGGGCTTCACGATATCTGGGGATCAGCCATGAAGACTTCTCCATCGGGTGGCGTCCCGCTACGCTGCCGGTACCCGATGAACCCCTTCGGCGAACTTTTGATTTGGGAAACTGTTGGCTATCAGGCGGTCTGTGGTGCCAATGGGCTGGTTTTGCTCACGTTGCATCCGTGAGTTAGGCAAGATTTTGAGTATGTAAGATGTCTGATATCTGCCGAGGGCCCGCAACCAGGGATGAGGGGGATGATTGCAGATGATTAATTTGGAGGAGGTGCGATAGAGGCCAAAGGATATTAATATTAATCGCCCCGGCGCCAGCACTCATCAGTTGAACTTTGACTGATGCGACACCCTCAAGTATCGGTATAGCTACGTGTATTTACATACTTGCCGAGAGCAAGACAAGCGTACACGATGCTTCGCAGCACCCCAACAGGGACTTGGATCCCGGCCTGGGTGCCAGAATCCACCACCACTGTCTCTGTTCTTCTGCTCATCTGCTCCATGGTCCAGTCCGCAACTGGTGGCTACGACGGTTCTATGCTCAACGGCTTAAACATTTTGCCTTCATACACAGACTACTTCAACTTGAACAGTGCTACTACTGGTCTCAACACCGCGTCCGTGTTCATCGGCGGCTTCTTTGGCCCGATTTTCGCTGGTGTCATGACTGATCGGCTTGGTCGTCGTCCCGCCATCTTCTGGGGCTCAGTTGTAACGTTGTTGGGCATTATTCTGCAAACTGCGGCGCAAAACATTGCCATGTTTGTTGTGGCGAGAATCATCCTGGGATGGGGTAGTGCCATTTCGTCTGTTGCAGGTGCCGTCTACTTGAGTGAAACCTTTGCGAGCAGATATCGCGCGTGGGGTGTTGGCGTATGTGTTCACCTGTTACATCTCACTCAATCAGACAAACACAGTTGTTCGTGAGAAGCTGACCATTCATTTCTTATTTTCAGATTCTGAACAACTTTTACTATGTTGGTTCGCTAATCGCTGCTGGAGTCACTCTTGGCACAGGCCAGTGGCAGTCTACGTGGGCCTGGCGTGTTCCCTCGCTGCTTCAGGGAATCTTCTCCTTTGCCTGTATAATAGTGCTGCCTTTTATTCCTGAATCGCCCCGTTGGCTGGTTAGTAAAGAGCGCTACGAAGACGCTCGACTCTCTGTCGCACAAACCAACGCCGATGGCGACATAACCAACCCGGTTGTGGTGGCCGTCTACAAAGAGATTGTCGACACTCTTGAATGGGAGAGGAAGAACGGTATGACGATGAGTCCCAGGGAAATCATCAAGACTCCGACGGCGCGAAAGAGAACTTTGATTGGGGCATCGGTCGGACCCTTCTCATGCATTGCTGGAAATGTCATCGCATCGTATTATCTTGGAAACGAGCTGGACACGGCAGGTATCACAGACTACAATGACCAACTCAAGGCTGTATGTTTATAAATTCACGCCTTTGAGAAAACTGCTAATTGTTTGTATAGAATGTTGTCCTCAACGTCTGGTGTCTTTTCTGCGCATTCGGCGGCACTCATTTGGCCGCGGTATGGGGTCGAAAGCCCACTGCGCTACTTTCGCAGAGTCTCATGATTGTGTGCCTTTTTATCATCGGCGGCTTGTCCAAGATGTACGCAGATAATCCGGATGGCGCCTCCAACAGCTTGATCTACGGAGATGTTGCCGTCATGTTCATCTTCCAGGGAATTTACTCCATTGCCTTTACACCCTTGCTATACCTTTACCCACCGGAGGTCATGAACTACCCTATTCGAGCCAACGGATTGGCACTGGCCAATTTCAGTTTGAATGGATTGGCGTTAGTATCCTCAAATATCCGTCTTTGTCTACTCCAGCTAACCATTTGTCCAGTCTCCTCCTCACGTTCGTGATGCCTATTGCGCTGACCAACATTGGATGGAAAACGTACATCATCAACGGCTCATGGGACATTGTCACGCTTGTCCTCATTGTAAGAGACCCCACCACTTCAGATGTAGTGTATTTTTACAGTGCTAACGCAGACTAGGCTGTCTATTGGGTAGAGACAAAGGGCAAAACTCTGGAAGAAATCGATGCCATCTTTGAGGGAGAGAAGCATTCGTCCGTGCCCGACATTGAGGATATCCGTACTGGCAAGAAGACTGTGGATGTGACACAAATAGAACTTGAACTCCACGATGAAATCGGGCTAAAGAGTCATGAAGCTTAAGAGACGAGCGAGTTCGCTATAGTGTTCTTTTTATATGTCAGAACTACAGTAGTCTATTGCCATCACGATGAGTAATGCCCGAACACCATGATGAAAGTAAAGCATTTGATGTAATGAAGAAGCAAGTGGATGAAAATAGGTTAAAGAATATTACAACTATCCGCCAGAGAAGCTCTGCAACTTCCCTTCGAAGAATATAAATATACAAATCCAAAATAAGCATACCACTCCATTCTAACCAACAGCTCAACCGCAATCAAACACATGAAAACGCAATCTATTTGCTGACCACCATCCCCCCTTTATAATTAGCCCCTTGCATTGATGCTGTGTCCAATTCTACCCGACGCCCTCCACGAATATGCACCAAGCCCTTAGTATGCAGCCAGGCCCGAAGCACCATCTGCAACAGGGATGCCCTGTCCCTTGCCGAAAGATCCACCAATGGACTGCAGAGAGCCGTCAGCCTGGATCTTCCATGCAGCAATAGCACCAGCGCCACGGAGCAAGTTGTAAAGGTAAGTGCCGTCACTGCTCAGGGCGAGATCGACGGGCTCGCTTCCATCGCCAGTAAGGGCGGCATCACCCTTGATCAGGGTGGCGGTGCCGTTCTTGGCAACAGAGTAGCTGGAGATGGCGCTGGTGATGAAGCTGGCTGTGTAAGCGTACTTTTCGTCAGGGGTAACGACGACCCAGCATCCGTCTGTCTGTTGGTTCTTCTCGGACTTGGTGAGGGGCTCCAGGACGGGGGCTTGGCCGCCGTGCAGCTTGTACGTGGAGAGACCTGCGTTGCCCAGAGCAGGCAGACCGGATTCGACGACGTAGAGGTTGTTGGAGCGGCCAAAGACGGCGCCAAAGGGACGGAGACCGCTAGATGAGACGGAGGTGAAGGGTGCTAGGCTTGCGTGTCCCGTGGATCCAACAGTGAAGATGTCGATGGTGCTGCCGATTTTGTTGGTGACAATGAGAGAGTGGCCATCAGGGGAAAATGCAACGGTGCCTGGAACACCAATAGGGTTGCTGGTGGCAATAGTCGAGTTTGTAATGGGCGAAAGAAGACCATTGGCCCGGTTCACCTTGAACCCAAAGATGCCGGTTGAGGCAACGGAGCCGTCAAGCACGTAGGCGTATCCGTTGCTGCTCAGGGAAATGGAAAGGGGCTGATCACCGGCGTAGATGGACTGGATCCTCTTGAGGTTGGATCCATTCACCTCGAAGACGGTGACATGGTCGTTGGCCGGGTTGACGGCATAGAGGAACCTGTGGTCAGCGCTGAGCTGAAGGCCCCCCTGAGTGTCAAAGTCGACGCCCTGGCCGTTGCCGCCGGTGGGATAGGTTCCGGTCTTGACCAGAGTGCCGTCAGCGCTGCGGGAGAAGGCAATGACTTCGTTGTTGACAGCGTTTGTCAGGGCGAAGACGGCGCCTTTGCTGCCTTGATTACCGCTGGGAGCGGCCAAGACAGCAGAGAGGCCGGTAAGGCTGATGGAGGCGAGAGTAGAGAACTTCATGTTGATTATGATGATTGTATATCAAAAAAGAGAATTATAAAATGATTGTAGAATTGATATTAGGGATTGTGGTAGTTGAATGAAAAGGTTGTTGCGTGGAGAGGTGGTGAGTCTTGTGGTGATGGAGCGGATGAGAGCAACTTCGAGGAATCACGACCATCATTATATACCTTGAGTCTCTCTACAACAACATAGTTGATCCAAATTTAATTCCGCCATATTGATGCCCCAATATCTCACCAACACGTCAACCTTGATGACAGTGGAGTTTGATGTCCAGGGTCTGGAGGAATAAGGCTGAGCGGCTGAGCCCAACGCCTGTGCTGTACGGAGCATCGTCAACTCGCAAATAGATACATTTCCACAAAATGATTCCACTACCCAAGTCAAAACTATCCTCTGATTGACAATATAGAATAATCCCCCTTTAAGAAATTCCCCCTTTGGGGTGGTAGAGCAAGTTTTCTTCGTGTAAACGTTGACATCATATTTGGTTGGCGTTGCGTTTCTATACCCGCACCAATTCGGACCAACAGGGCCGTTGTGGCTAGTAACCCGCATTCTGAGCAAATTAAGCTTGTTAACAAAGAAAGCTGTCAGCACTCAATGGTGGGAAATTCGCATAGCTTCAGCCACTTGAGACGGGAGCTTCAGCTGTCAATTTTGCCGGGGAATTAAAGCGCTGCCCAAGCCACTCAGCCGAGATCTGCACCCGATGCGGTGATTCCAAATTCTATGTGTCAAGCTTATATCAGCGCAACGTCGCTCCTAACCACGACTGCAACTCTCTCTATTTAGTTGCTTTCCCTTTAAGCAAGGGGTAATAGTTTCGAGGGTTGTGAAGGTCTCATATTTGGTAACTCGTGCGAATCGGTCGAAAGGTTTCTTGGCAGGCAGGATTTCTGTTCGGACGAATGTGAAATCATTTCGCGATGCGGCGATTTTTGAAGTCGCTGACAAAAGACATGTTGAACATATATAGAACTAGAATAGCATTCAGATATTTATTAATTTCACTAATTGAACTTGTACAGCATTTCAAAAAGCTTCAAACATAACAGAATACAGCAAACAAAGAGATTGGCTGTTCACCCAATAGGCGCGCGCGCAAAATCAACAGTTAGCAGCTGCCCAATTTTCCCTCTCCAGCCAAACTTCAGCACCTCCGCCAAATCATGGCCCCTCAAGTACGCATTGCTCCATCTTCCTAGACATCCTCAGTGCTAATTATATCTCTCTCCTAGTTTACCGTCTATACTTCCGCAGCCTCGCAGTGGGCCCAGGTAGCGCATTTGGCATTGGCCCAGAAAGGCGTCCCTGAAGACAAATACGATCTCAAGGAGATCGCCCTCAGTAAGACCTAATCAAACAACGATTGCCCGCCTAAGCACATGTGGTAATAACATTTGCAATCATCCAGTGACGGGCGGAAATTTCGATCCCGAATATATCAAAGTCAACCCCAACGGCACCGTGCCCAGCATCACTTCGCCTTCGCTCGACAAGCCGCTCATACAAAGTTTGGACGTTCTTCGATACATTGACGCGTTTGATGGAGAGAGCACCTTGGTGCCTTCAGATCCTGCCGTCAAGGCCAAGGCGCAGCCCATACTCGATCTTGTCCACTCGGATGATGCGTCGACAAACACGGTTCTCCTTCTCGCCAGAGATACCGAGGAGATGAAGGGGAAGCAGAACAGCTTCTTCAAAGATTTCGTGGTCGCTCGACAGGCGAGGCTTGAAAAAGAGCAGGCTGCCGACCCAAACCACCCTTTCTACGGACCCAAGGTGCAGGAGAACGGTGGCCTCAACAAACTCTACACCACCGAGATTGGAGAGGAGCACAAGGCGTTCTTTAAGAACTCGGACGATGGCTTCAAGGCGTTTGCTCAAGTGCTAGACAAGTTGGATTCGCTCCTGGTTCTGCCATACGCAGCTGGGGATGCTGTCACCGAAGCTGACTTCCATGCTACTGTTTGGCTGGCACATGCTCTGTTCGGAGCAGGCACTGATGCGACTCAAATCCAAGACTTTAGCGTCCTGGAGAAGCTGATTCAGAAATCAGTCCCAAACTTCACGATTGGAGACAAGACGAGACAGTGGTGGGCGTCTATCACCGCTACTGATGCGTTCAAAAAGGTGTATCCCACATTGCATTAATGGTGGGTTTGAAAAAGGAATTGCATGGTAGAGTGGCCATTGCGAATGCTAGCACTACTAGAAGACATGTTTGCCCGATGCATAATCTTGCATAATCTTGCACTCCATGTGGGCGTCAAACCCGATCGCTTCCATAGATAACCTCTGTATATCCTCCCAAAATACTAAGTCATATGTTCCATCCTTATTGATGCCGACAGATAATCCATCACCACCATCTGAAATCGTCCCTGTTGTGGGGGGTATCGTAGGGGTCATATTCCCCTTCAGCTTCCTTGGCAAGAATATCGGCCGAGCGCTCTGGTGGAGAGGGGGGAGTATCTTCCGAGATCGAAAAGTTGTCAAGGCTGGATGTAATATCATCCAGAGTGGCCGAGCCTATGGTCGATGGACCAGCGTCTTCAGTGGCATTCATGTCCTTTCCAGAAGACGTTAGAGGTACTGGCCAACTAAATTCAAGAAAGGGGGGATGGCTGAGGTGTATCAGGGAGAGCGCAAGATTGTGATTTAGGAGAGACAAACCGTGGCAGCTTCCGAAGAAGAGGCCTCGTTGCGAGAGGCTGGCTTTGGCTCGTTGTCATGACCATCTTGGGTCTCAGTGTCCTCCATGATCTTGAATTCGATCTCGATCTCGATCTCGGCTTCGCTCTGGTTCCAGACGATCTGGCCAAGCGGCGAGGGAGGATGAAGTCGTCTGCCGGGCACCAAAAGCTCGATGTGAGCGGCTCGAAGCTTTCTGACTTGCTTGAGGTTATTCGCAAGTCTGACCATAGCAGCTGCGGATTGTTTGCTCAAGCCAAAATACTCGAGCTCGACTTCCACTTCCTCGAGGCTCTTCATTTTCTTCTTCTCGGACATAGTAAACAAACAGAAATCTCAGCTAGATGGCGGATTTAAAAAGAAAGAAAATGACGATACGTCAGGAGGCGGAAAGGGAAGTCGATGATTTGTGTGGGAGGGAGGTTGTTTGTTGTGGTGAAGGTGTAGCGAGGAAGATTCCGAGCCGTAGGGCAGCTGCCAGGAGAAAAGGAACCTGGAAATTTCCCAACACGTCGGGATACAGGCGTCAAGTTCACTTTCTACGTAAACAGTATTTACGGCACCAAGTTTTTAGTTTTTATTTGCTCAGTTATTACAATTCAGTGAATGCGTAGATTAGGCTTTCTATGGCAAAATTAAGTCCTCTTCCTCACTCTGTATCCATCTAACTCCGCAAAACATTCAACCCCTGAATCACTGTCCATTAACCTTCCAAAGCCACATTTGCCATCCTCCAACTAGAAACATTTCCACTCAGTTTTGCACAATAGCGGCCTTGAGAAAGCTTTTCGCGGCGGCGATTTGGGGCAGGTTCAACTTCTTCTTCGGCACCTGGGCGACAACTGGTTTCTGTTCCTGGGGAACCGCTGGCTTCTGTCCCTGAGGGGCCACTGGCTTCTGTCGTTTGACAGGACTTCGGGATTTAGGAGATCCAATGTGCTTCTTACGCTCGGGAGTCTTGGCCGGGGCGTTGGCCCAGATGCTCGCTTGAAGCCCGACCTTGCGGCCGAGACCACTGTTCTCTTTCTTCTTATCGCTCTGTTGAGACAGGTTGCTGGCAAGACTTCCATTGCTACCGTGGGTGGCGTTGCTCGAGGCCTCCGAAACATTATCGTCTGCAACTTCTTCTTCAAGGCCAGCAGTGTGAACCTCGATGGAGATATCGATATCCGCGTCTTTGCCGATGTCGACATCCGACGCATGTTTGATGATGATGGGGGTGTCATCGGTCTTCTCTCGAGTTGTCATCATCGTGTGATACGGACATTCCTCCTCCCCATTCCACAGACTCTTGATGATCGCTTTGAAGTGTTGCATGTCTTCGGGCGACTTGACAGCAGCTCTCGTGAGGAGAGGAGAGTCAATGAGTTCTTCGTTGGATCGTCGGTCCCCAATTTCTTCCTCTCGGGCAGTGCAGGCCACACATCGGATTGATTTCAGAGATGCAATTGGGATAGCCAGGGTGGACGGGACGGTCACGAGAACACCACAAGTTCCAACGAAGCAGGTACAAGAACCGGTAGCCTTATCGCAAACTTGACGGCGGTCAACAACCTGATGAAGTTGTCCGCAAGTGAAAGACATGGAAGGGGCTTTCTGTGGAGCACAGATTGCGATGGTGGTGTACTCCTTGCACATCTTGGAGTCTGACACAAGGAAGGAATAGTCTCGTGTGGTCGTTGATGATGGTAGCCTTGATGATAGCTAAGATGATGGCAGATGATGTGAAGATAACAAAGTGCAGACCCTCTATCTAATGCTGATAGAGAGGCGAATATGGTTGAAGAGTGCTGAAATAAAAGGGAGAGAAGAAAGAAGAAGAGGAAGAGGAAGGGTAGAAATCGAGAGAGGTCCTAGCAAGGGGCATAGGGGAAAGCTCCAGTGTGCTGCTAGCAGGTCAATGAGTGCTGGAGCCTCCGCCCACAGCGGTCCAGTGAATAGCACGCTGCTGAATTTCCGAGGCTCTAGCCTCTATAGAGATCAGACGAAGAATCTGAGTTTTCTCCATCTTGCATAGCAGCTGTGGATCGTTTCCCTTGGCAACTGAGATTGTATTGGTCGTGTTCGGGAACGAATCTTGATATCCCCATCGAGGCCGTTTGTCTTGGTGGACCTGGGCCGAGTGACTGGAGTAGATATGGAAGCATCGTGGGGAAATTGCATCACCACTGCTTCAGATAAGACGGTAGGAAACAAAGGATACACTTGACTGTATTGATGTTCAAATACCTAGTAATAACTGATAGCCCGTGAACAAGCTTTTAGTATATGCACAAAGACGAGCTTGCAGGATGCGAAGAAAGACGTGATGGTGGTTTCAGATTGAAGTGCGAGAATGTACCCACAGCAACAAGTTCTATGCATAGGTACAGCCCATCCAAACAATTACAGGCGAGATGCCAAACGAGCAGACACAATGGCATCCCCTAAGAAAAGGCTATAGAATCATGAAATAGTATGTTGTGAGCTCAAAGCCGTAAGCACGGAAGAATATCCTGAACTTTCCGTGATGTCATATCCCTAGACATTGATCCAACATGTTCTTTGCATCTTCGTGCTGTAGAATTCGCATACATATCTACGACTATGTTCGATTTGGCCATACATGTAACCTAATTCAAGCCATCTAATCAAAGAATTAGATAGGCTTTCCACGTCAAATGCCATAGAGCTCTACTGACAGCCACCGACCCGCCCTGTCGGGCCAGCTCAGAAAAGTTCTCAGTGGCTGCCGGTCAATTACTACGCCAGACAGCATTGAAGCAACAAAGTTCCAACTAGATGCCCAACAACCATTATATAACTCAGAAAACTCTTCAAAAAGTCTCAACGAAGCACGATCAACGGATTCGTTTATCAAATTGCTCAACCTGAGGCCGTTCCAAGCTCTCTGTCGCATTGTGGAGCTCTTCGATAGGGGGAAGATGAGCAGAACAGCCACGCCGCCTCGACTAGGATTGTCGCGATGGGAAATGATAAGGGTTAGACAAGGGTATTCCCCAGATTTCTTCAAGGCTTGGAACAAATTAAGCTTAAAATCCGGCGTGAACCCTTGTCCCTTGGATACGTGAAGTCACAGGCACAGCATGGATCGATAGAGGCAGTAGTGAAATGTAGGTGCTTGTTATTAAGCCCTCAATGTCGCATTCGCATTGGTAAAATGAATCTAAGCCGCGTACACAGCTATCAATGTCTAATTGTCGACTCCCCCGGTCATCATGATATATGTTGTTGAAAAAAAAAAAACCCATACGCCAAACCATTTGTTCCCTCAAAGTCATATTAAGTGCATCTCCCTAGTATCCGTAATGTTACATCCCCATATGTAGAATTTTCCTCGCCTCGCTACACATCACCCCCTCACTCTCCACAACCATCTACAACTTCTAAGCCAAAGACTTAGGCCTTGCCGAAAATTGAGGTCATCAGGATCTTGGTGACACGGTAAGGGTCAGCGTTGGAGGCGGGACGGCGATCCTCGAAGTAACCGCAGCCACGGGCAGCAGTCTCGCGAGGAACACGGATGGATGTGCCACGGTTGGCAACACCCCAGCTGAACTTCTCGATGGAGCCGGTCTCGCAGTCACCGGTGAGACGGAGGTCGTTGTCCTCACCGTACTCCTTGATACACTCGGCGTGGTGGGGCTCGAGGGCCTTGAGGGCCTCCTCGATGTACTTCATGCCACCCTCCTCACGCATCTGGTTGGTGGAGAAGTTGGAGTGCAGACCGCTGCCGTTCCAAGCACCCTTGATGGGCTTGGGGTGCAGGGAGATCTTGACGCCAAAGTCCTCGGCGATGCGGGCAAGGAAGAAACGGGCGATCCAGAGCTCGTCACCCATGTTGATGCCGACACAAGGGCCGACCTGGAACTCCCACTGACTTGAGAGAACCTCGGCGTTAGTACCGGAGATGTTGACGCCAGCATCTAAAACCTGCATTAGCAAACTGTCCCAAAAGCAACGTCATGATGCAATCCAAGACTTACACAGACAGGCCTTGTAGTGGGCCTCAACGACGTCACGGAGGACGACCTTGCCGCTGCCTACACCGCAGTAGTAGGGACCCTGACTGTACCAAGAGGTTAGCTTCAACTATTTTCCAACGTCATGTGGAACATGTGACATACGGAGCAGGGAAACCGCCAACGGGCCAGCCATAGGGCCTGTCATCGTGGTCGAGGAAAGTGTACTCCTGCTCGAGACCGAACCAGGGCTCGAGAGCAGCGTTGGCCTCCATGACCTTGGCGCACTCATGGCGGTAGTTGTACTTGTTGGGAGTGCCGTCGGCGTTCCAGCACTCGGCGAGGACAATGATGTTGGGAGAGCCACGGAAAGGATCGGGGTAGACGGCGGCAGGGCGCAGGTAAACATCGGAGTCGTGACCAGGAGCCTGGCCAGTTGAAGAGCCGTCAAAGTTCCAGACGGGCAGATCCTCGGGGGTGTATTCCTTGTCCTTGAGCTCAGGGAGCGTCTATCGCGAAGAGAGTCAGCAAGCTTGATTTCCATGTCACGATACGTCACACAGGCGCGAGTCATCGCGTCACCCCTTTTGATGATCAATTGCCAGACCCGACGCTTGCCGAGGCAGGGCGAATCAAGTCATCACAGACCCAGACAGACCCTGAAGCGGGTCGCCCGTATTGCGGGTTTGGTTCGGGGGCTGAGTCAAGATGCCAGAAATAGCAGCGATAGCCAGACCCAATAGCGATATGACGAACCGCTACTAGGCAAACTATCGCTGCTAGAACGCACATCGAGCATCCAGCAGAAAGCAAGCCAAGAGAATAGCCACAGCAGCCAAGCTGTGGCGTCATGATTGCTTCCACTCGCCCAGGCCGAGTCTCGCCCCCCCTGTCCGAGTTGTCTCCCACTAAGGTGGCGGGGCAACGGGACAAGTCGGGGGGTTTTGCTTTTGCATGCATTTTGCGATGCACAATGCAGCTGACGGTGACAGGGGTCGAGATAAGGAAAAATGTTGGAGAAACTCACCCTGGATTTTGATCGAGTCTCGCCGGTAGAATCGATCCAAACGTACTCGGCCATGATCTTGCCCTTCTGGTCGAGCTTCAAGTACTTGTTGAGAGTCTCAGTTCGAGACGACAGAATTTCTCGGTTGGCCATGATGACGGTTGTGTGTGATGTTGTTTGTGGGAGAAAGAAAAGATGTGATGATGTAGTGGGGAAGATTGAATGCGAGCGGAGTGCAGTTCAACCAGCTGTATATATACGAGTGTATACCGGTATATGGGTATTTCAGAAAAGACCAACAAATGGACTAAAAATGAAGCAATCAAATGGAATGCAATGCAGTATCAACAATCGCTGCCTTGGACGGACACGGGCGGCGAGGGTTTATATGTGTTTGGAAGCATCAGCGCCAAAGAAAAAAGACGGAACCGGGTACCTTCACGTTCAGCCCCAGAGTCGGGATTTCCCCCCGTATTGTCGCACAAGTATGGAGTACACCATCATGGAGTACTTGCTGTGCTAGGGGATGGGTATCGCCACATGAGGCCCCAGTTGCTGCTATCTTGGTGCCACCTAGTGCGACCGGCATGGGGCCAAGCAAGCCCAGATTGCACGGTACCGGTACACTGATGACGAGGGATTGGCACCAAGATCCGCTGGTACAGGTACGGGGTCTCTGATGAGCTCATGGATGGAGAGTAGCGGTACATGTGGTGGCTGTACTGTGTTCATGGCCGTGGTAATACCGTCAGAAGGTTGCAGTAATGAGACCCAAGGAGAGAGTTGAGCCACCACCACCACACGGCCTTTTACTTTCATGTTTTTGTTTCTTACTTTTCTTTTCATGTGAACTACCTTATTCTCTCTCTCTATTTGCTTACTATACGCCTCACACCTGTCCCGTCATCTATCCGGTGACAGGTAACTCCATCCCCTCACCTTTTCTTCCGGTCGAGCGAGAGACAACAAGAACCCAGCCACAGCAACGATCGTCTGTTTCTGGCTTGTGAGAATTGAGAATACCCGGACCCTCTCCAATGGATACCTGGCCTCCGGTACTCGGTACCTCATTCCTAGTCCTCTCCCTCCCTCGACACTGTACTCCATCCACAAGTACCTGATAAGGGGCCTCTGGCAGAGGCAATTGGTGGCTGCTCGACCGCTAGTCTCGGCCGGTTCTGGATGCTGAGTGGCTGCACGCCCCGAGGCTTTGCTCATTGATTTGTGTCATTGCATTTGATTGCCATGGACCCTAAAAATTTACATAAACGCCTCACCAAGTTTTTCGACGCCGCGGTGCTGGAGCCAGTCGCTCTGCTCCGATTACCATCCGATGACTCGCGATATGACTGGTTTCTGTTTGTGGTTTTGAGTTGTTTTCCCACGATCTGGCTATTTTTCCATTTTGCGGAGATGCAGGCGTGATCAATTCCAGCAGGTCCATTACTTTCATGTTGCTTGGTACTTGTTAGATCCTACATGTAGCATCAGTCTGACAGACAGCCCAGTCCCTCCGATGCATGTGCGTGCTGGCTTTAGTAAGGATTACATGGATACATGCCATGCCTTGCTCAGATCTGACCTTACATACAGTAATCCAGGTTTAGTACAGTGGTGAGTGGCCAGATATTACTACAGAACACAAAAAGGGCGCCACCGCATGCGGATAAAGCAAAACATCAAAGTTGGCACTAAAAGTGAATCCAGTTTCTTCCTTAATCCTTGACACCCAAGAGTGGCTGGTGAGGCTGTGCGCACAGCAACAGACTGAGACAAGTGACAGGCAACAAGACACCTTCACTAACCGTACAACCGGTACTCGTACGTACGAAATGGGGTCAAATGGATCAGAATGCTATTTTCAATGCCAGCGACGGCGTATCCGCGCCTTAGCTCAGGTACTCCCTTCCACCGCATAACGAGATCAAATATTACGGGCCATGGCATCAACCAGCTGCCGGCAGTGCTCCTTGGTTCCAGGCGGTGCGATGAGCCGAGAACGAGCTTCGGCCACGTATTTTTGGTTTCTTTTTACGTTATGTTTTCGATGCTGGATCGAATCGGATTACGCCGAGTCTATGTCAGGGACGTGGCACAACGCATTGGCCCAGGAACCAGAAGAAGAAGAAGAAAGGAGAGAAGCCAGGCTGCCTGATTGTTTGTACGTACAAAGTACTCCCGTCCATGTCTTGGCCTACGCCGCCATTCGCGTGCAATGAAGAGTACGAGTAACATCGTATGGACGTATCGTGTTGTATCGTATCGCCCTGCGACGGACGCGAGGGCCTCGCATCCACCTCTACAGCCGCCTGTGGCCGCGTGCGAATCAGTGCCCGTTTGCATCCACAAGCGGCAGTCTGACATGTGAGCACAGTGCAGATATTGGCTACTAAGATGCTAGCTACGAGTAATACTTTCTTCGGTCGTTGATCCCGAGCTCTCCCCTTTGGCTGATTCAGATCAAATAAAACAAAACTAGGGAGACACCGAACGACGAAGCTGAACCGAGGACAGAAAATACGTTTCCAGCTTGGCCTCTTGTCTCGGTTCAGCGCTGTCGGCTGCAGTTTGAGCCGTTTGGGCTGCTAAACCAGCAATTGCTCGGCCAAACACATGCTCCCTTGCAAACGATGCAACTCTGCTCACTGCAAAAGGGAAATTAATACCTCTTGCAATGCACCATTAGACCATGGCTAGTGCAGAGAAAAGAGACATTCAACAAATGTCACCAAACGAAGGAAGAGAAATAGACAAGGTATGGTACAGTAGTACACCACACGATGATGAATCTGAGCCAGCCTTGCGCAAGTGTGAGACGATTTGTGCCACATGCAAAGAAAAATTCTCCCATTTCCACCAACTTTTACCCATCCATCGATAAACGCGCTTGATAACCGCTTTCATGTGCATGTAGGCCAATTTCGCTCCTTTACTCCGTCTGCCCGTCTCCTTGTCTAATTTAGAAACATCACGACATCAGCTCCGTACTGTACCCGAGTCGATTCAAAACTACGGAGTACAAGTACAAGTGCGCGCGAGAATCTCCAAACATGTGCCCAAAAGGCTCACACTAGCCGCCACATACCAGGGCTGCTTATCGTCAGATTCTTATTGGCTGCTCTCCCCGGTCTCTTCCTAATTCTCATCCATCACTCTCAACATCGTCGCGCACGCGCCCACGCCCACACAAACGCACCAGGAAATCGAGCCAGGGCTGACCCCGAGTTTCTGGCCGCTGGTGGGGGCTCTTGGCTTGCTTTGCTGCCGATAATGGGATGACAAGAGATGCTCCCGCGAGTTTCGATAGAATGGAAAAGCCTCCCCCATGATCTCTTGGTCCCCTCCCCTCCCCGAAATCGCTCACGGAGCGGGAGGTGCCATCTCCATTACGGGTCTCTACGGAGGCCTTGCAAGCCTGGTAGCGCGGCTGCAATCTCTTAACGCGTGGGGAAGCTATTTTGTTTGCCTGAATTGCAAATATTCCGGTTCGTCGGCTCTATCGAGCGAGCAGGCACATGTTGCATGTTGCAGATGCCTCCCACGCAGCGGCCCACGAAGCATATCTCTTGGTTCCCTTCTAGGCTCGGCGCGCTTTTATATATCTCGCAGGCGAATGTAACATGTAAAAGATTGTGTTCCCCCCCTCCAGCTTTGGAGGCCATCGTGACACCACACTGTGGGCGAAGAGATAAAGTGGCAACCTTTTCGTGTTGGGAGCTATTCCGCTCTCGGGGGAACGAACGATTCTCTGAAATGAGGCAAGAAACTCTGGAAAGAAGAAGAGCCCTGTCCGGTCAATACATATACCGATCCGAGGCAAACCACTGCTTACGGCATCACTTTGTTCATCTCTGTTGGATCGAGCCGAATCCTTTGGTTCGTTGGCAGTTCGTTGGCAGAGGCTTGTCGTTTCTGACACATGCAAGTGGCGCAAACAAAGAGCCCAGGACACGAGCGGTTCAGCCACTCAGCAAGCCATTCAACCAAAGACGCCAAAGTAGTGCGGCGTTGAGCGAGGCATTGTCCCAATTTCTAGTTCAGAACGTGTACACTATGGATAGTTTGTATCTTATGTTGCCTCTCTCTACCCTATTCCTATTCAAGGGACGAGGCAAAGATGACAAGTTCTCGTCAAAAATGATGGGAAGAGGTTGATATCATTTCTTGTTGCCTACTGCTTGACTAGTAGTAAGCAAGATGATATACACGATCCTACAAGTGGAGGTGCTTTTGGTCATGTTGCGTCGAATTCGGTATCTCCCGACAGATTGGCTCGTGTTCGTCGGTTAGCCCCGTGAAAGCAAACAAACTATCGAATATTTCCCACATCTATCCGCAATACATGTCGCACAAGCAGGCCATGCTATTTCGGAATGCGTGACTAACATTGCCATGAAGCCTCATACGCGTACCGTTGACGAACCAGCGTAGAGCCTCACATTTTTAATAAACTTCCCGTCTACAATCTCGGTTTCGTCGCATGCATCGTGTCAGCCCTTGGGACGAAGGTTGGTCTATTTTCAGACACAATTGTCGAGCTCGGCCCATCGGTAGCTTTAGAGCTATCCCCTAGTAGATGGAACCGCCTTTACTAGAGCTTACTGCTTGGAATCCCCCTCAGAAGAGCTTCATATCCGACTGTTAGGGACATGAGAGGATGTTGGCCCGGATTTGCTCGCTCTTTGTGTAAATGATGACCTACGAGAGAAATTAGTTCCATTAGTTGAGGTCATGATCTGAGCTTTTTTTCAACTTTCGGTCTCATCTCTAGGGTGAGATATCGTGCGCTGAATATGGCCATGCTAACAGTTCACCCAGCACCTACCAACGCCCCGTCAGCGTCATTTCCTGGTAGCCCAGCCCAGGGTTTTCGATGCAAGCCAATCAGCCCACGTCATGGAGCCTCAGTTCAAGTCTGAAAGGATTGATCAGCCCGAAGCCGAATGGAATCACCACGAATCAGGTTCAGACAGACTTTGGGGCTAGTACTGCCCCTGTCATCGAGATTCCAGCTGTAATAACGGGAGTTGCCTTGTAATTCAGCATGGGGCATTGATATATTAAGGCCATGAGTTGTCAATTATGGCTCTTGTGCTCTGTGGTTTTGTACTCTCTAGTTTCCACAACTCTCTCAACACCAAAAGAAGCCATCGTCGTTTACCTAGCGTCCATTC
Organism: Trichoderma guizhouense; assembly: GCA_002022785.1. NCBI lineage: Eukaryota > Fungi > Ascomycota > Sordariomycetes > Hypocreales > Hypocreaceae > Trichoderma > Trichoderma guizhouense. The sequence continues at coordinate 1,449,413 of LVVK01000003.1, read as the reverse complement.
TATTTAACTTAGTACATCATGTCTCGCCTCATCGACAGACTCCCTACGCCTGAAAAGGTGAGGGAGAAGGAGCTAATTGTCTTCAGCCGCAGCCGGTATGCCCTTCTGGTCTTTCTGAATGTTTTAGTGGCATCTATCTAACGCGTCATCGATCTTCTTAGTGTTGGAACTTTCTCTCTATATCAAGCTCTCCAGATGCTCGGATACAAGCCATACCACATGTACGAAGTAGTCCAACAGGGTATCACCCATCTCCAACTTTTCGAAGAGTCTCTACGGTGCAAATACCTGGGTGCCGGAAAACCATACGGCAAGGCCGAATTCGACAAGTGGCTCGCCAACTACGATGTGAGTTTAGCCCCATCTCTCACTTGACTGGAGTTTTATATATGCTAATCAGATAAAAACATGACAAGGCCGTTGTTGAGATCCCTCAGTTTTTTATCGAAGAATTTATCGAATTCTACCCTAACGCGAAATTCATGATCGTCGAACGCGATGTCGATGCCTGGGAACGATCAGTATACAACAGTATCGCAGAGCCCATCGAGGCGGGAAAGAAGTTCCCTTTGAATGTTATCCGATACATTGATAGCTTCATCGAAGTATTTATTACTCTTCACGATGCGTTTGAACAGGTCATGTTTCATGGAAAGGGCCTGAGAGCGGGCATGGAAGATGCGAAGAGAGATAACGTTTTGGAGTATGTCCCCTTTCCATTCCGACATATATGCGGCGGAAAGCTAACGTCTTACGAAACTGCAGCGCCGAAAAGGTAAAGAGATTGGCTCCAAAGGACCAGCTTTTGGCATGCACTCTGGAAGGCGGGTTTGGTTGGGAGCAAATCTGTCCATTCCTTGGCAAGGAGATTCCTGCGCAGCGCTACCCTAAAGGCAATGCGCCGGCCGAGTTTCAGGCGCTTCTGAAGAACGTGATTGGGCCTCACATTAGAAACTCGATGCTCAAGGTATTGGGGACGGCACTGGTGCCTGTGGTCGGCGTGGCGATGTTGACCTACATGAAGCAGTGATGTGTGATGGGTGATGGAAGTCGGACTGGTGGGATCGATGGAGTTTGTTGGACTTGCGAATCGTTATCATGGCGTATCTTGTGTTAGGATCTTTACTGATGCATGTCGGTGTTCGGCATCTTTGGAACGCGTTTTTATTTCGTAAATGTAATGAACCGGCTGGCCGGGCTCGGAGTATATCATGCTTCAATTCAGGAGGGTGACTGGGGCGTGGACGGATCCCTGTTTTGTCAGCTCGTTGTGCATCTTGTCTAGCGCAGTGCTACATATGTGGGTAGAATTTTTCAGAATATTCTAAATGTCATAAATGGAATAGAAGGCTAGATATTGCGAATATCCTCTAGATCTGAACTGTGTTGTATTCGCACTACTGGCCGGTTGAGAAAGGGTTCCGTCGTGTGGAGGAAAGGCGCCATCACAACAAATTGAATTGCCGACCTGGGATCCCGTTTCCACAATCCAATAGAGGAAAAAGTAGACTCTGTTAAAAAAACGTATTGACATGAGCATAAATGGAATCTGTCACTGGGATGTTGGGTAATATATGTACAGGTAGCTAAGCGCATGTATGTTAGAGTGCTGGCTACCTAGTAGTAAATCTCTGGATAAAATATAGTTATCTTCTACGACTCATCAACTATAACTTATCTGAGCCATTAGAGTTATTGTTGTCTAGGTGATTGGGCAAAACTTTTTCCGTAATGTGAAGGAAATTGTAAATTTGCAAGTAGAGTTTACATTTACGAGAAAGAGACAACGATGGCCCTCACGTGTTGCCATGAGCTCAACGCGGTGCACCGAGCTTGTGCAAACTTGTCTCTTGCACCTCTTCTTCTCGCCAACAGACGTTATTCTATTCATTATAGAAGGTGGTTTCATTTATTCTATCGTTAATTCTTGACCATTAGACTCCAAACTTTTATCCAACCGCCGTGAACACCAAACCCGGCGACGGCAAGATACCTGTAGCCGGCAAACAGGAAGCGAAGAAAACCATGCCACCTAATATTCAAAGGAGAGACTCTCCATTCTCAGACAATCCATGCCCTACGCATACGCATCGTCGCCCTGATGTTGATTGCATACCCTGCCGAGAATATATAGCTACACGTATTAACCGAAATCTCGCAGCGCCGCCCCTGGCCTCTGCATCGAGAGTAGCGGGAGCAAGGCACCAGCCCCCGGGACCAGAAACAGCTGCAAAGCAAGATGGGACCAAACTCGATCCAAGCGTTAACCTTAACCTTGACTTTGGGACGGATAATTGCTTCCTAATACAGTATGTTTGTCGTATTCCCTTCTTGATCGCGATCACGAGCTGACGTCTTCTAGCACAGCGCCCTGTTTATATTGCACATTCGGTTTAGTAGACGGGGATCCCAGATATCTATGCCGAGTAGATTCCTGTAAGTCACAAACTACGCCTCTAAATAATGATTGCTCTACTAATCTGACACCGTCTAGTTGCTAACAATGGGTGCTGTGTCGAATGCAACTTGGCTCGGAGAAAGTGCACTCGGGTGAGTTGTAACCAAATTGAGTGCAATTAAAAAGACTAACATGAGGTAGATTGGCTTCAAACCTCTCACGGATGAAACGGTCAATTTGATGATGAGACGGAAAGGAGCATGTGTGCTTTTTACGAGTGAAGGGCGTACGGAGAAGACCAAGGCAGTAAGTAGAATGACCTATTTGATGGACCCGCGCTAATATATTCGTGTGATACATGCAGATGCTCGACCTGATGCAATGTGATGCAATCGCATATATGATGGACATGTGGAAATGTGGAATGTTTTTGGAGCTCCTGGATTCTCACGGGCAATCGACTGGCCCTGCGAACAAGGTGAAGAAGACGAAAAAGAAGAAGAAGGACAGGAATCCAAAGTCCGAGCCTAAAGGAGCGAGCACCGATAAAGAAGAAAGTATCGACAAAGAAGCAAGCTCCGTCAAAGAAGAAAGCCCAGTCAAAGAAGCAAGCCCAGTCAAAGAAGCAAGCCCAGTCAAAGAAGCAAGCCCAGTCAAAGAAGCAAGCCCAGTCAAAGAAGCAAGCCCAGTCAAAGAAGCAAGCCCAGTCAAAGAAGCAAGCCCAGTCAAAGAAGCAAGCCCAGTCAAAGAAGCAAGCATCGTCCAAGAAGCAAGCATCAGCAAAGAAGCAGAAATTGGCAACGAAGCAAGCATTGGCAAAGAAGCAAGCCCCGACAAAGAAGCAAGCATCGTTAAAGAAGCAGGATTTGATAAAGAAGCAAGTGTCAGCAAAGAAGCAGACATTGACAAAGAAGCAAGTACCGATGAAGACGCAAGCACTGACGAAGACGCTTCAGGCGGTGCCTCGATTCTGTGATAGACTTCCCGGACGCTCCTCTCACGACTTGGACATGACGCTTTTCTTTGGCCTTTGTTTATTTAGAGCGAGGATATGGTGGCAGAGTACGAGTTCATAGCGAGTGCGTTTTGTCTAGCGAACACTAAGGTAGTATGAATTCACATACCTAGCAGCTTACATGATATACGAAACCTTATCCATCTAGATGATGCCGATCTATGCGGTAGAGATAGTAGTAGTCGATGATTAGCAGAGAGTCCGGATTATAGTGGATAAGCTAGCAAAAGATACCCGTGGACGAGACGAGGGTAACGATAGCAACAGATACATGTACTTGAAGGGCCAGGGGGGTGAAGCGCGCTTCCTCAGCATCTCACTATGACACATATGTACATAGACAGCAACAGTAATGGTCGCCGAGGAGCTGCAGATATGCACGAGTATCCACTCCGCTAATTGAACAAATATAGCAGGCTGCCAGGCCCTGCACGTGTTGTGTGTGCTTTTGTCCCGCTGTCTTGTCACCTTCAAACGGATGCCTTGATTTTGCCAAAATAGGGTTATTGCTCTGCAGCTCTGCGCAGCCTATAAAGACTCCAGCATGCCTAATTGCGGAATCCTAGATTTGTTGATTTATTATTAGTGCAATGGCGCATCTGACTACTATGAGACAATAACATTATGGCGAAACTTTAATCCCCAGTTGTCTCAAAAGATGACGGACGGACAGGGGTTCGTGGCGCCCGTAGTGATTAGATTTGCCTCATGCCACTCTCGGAAGCCAGATGCCGCCTTATCACAGATAGATCAAGGAAGACATCGCAAAGAGTATCCGTTTCTGTGATGAAACGGCTCTTGGCAGCCATATCCGTCAGTTCGGCGCGTGAAGAATGGCGCTATCGTGGTGATGGAAACTTGCAGCCACGGCTAATTCGCCTGGAGGTTCGATAAGTGCTTGCTCTAGCGTGGCAACCAAGACACAACCTTGGCAAACAGACGCACCTATGAGATTCCAGCCTGGACGACCCCCGGCCAGGTCCCCGCTCCCGTGCCGACGGAACGGCCTTTGACTTTTAACATTTGACGCTTGGCGTGGCCCAGTCGGGAAGGTTGCATGAACCTGAGCGTTCCGAAGGGAGAAGCTGGCTTTGGGTCGAGGGCTCTCGATTATTGGAATTTCATGCGAGTGATGGCGCTGTGAGTGGGTTTTCGAGAGGGGGAAAAGCAGGAGGAGGTTCTTGGCAGTCTAAAGGCCCGAATCTAGAACTAATTGCCGGCGGAAGTGAAGGCTGCCAAGTGAGAGGGAGCACGTGTAAGTGTGAAGCCCCCTCGATGTGATGTTGGGGCAGATTCAACCGGTAGTGGGTGCATGAGAGAGAAAAAGGGAGTAGCAAGGATGATTGCACGTATATAAGTCGGTCCCCGTGCCGTCTTGGCGATGGGAATCTGGAGGACGCCTTCATCTGCTTGTCTTATCCAGCCCCCCGAGCTTTGTTGGAGCCGTCTGTCTCACGATGAAGTCGGTCCTTGTTTACCTCACGTCCGCGCTGGCGACTCTGTCGCTGGCCAGCCCCCTCAAGAACCTCCGGGCCGAGCCGACTGATCTGCCGCGTCTGATTGTCTACTTCCAGACGACTCACGACCAGAACAACAACCCCATCTCGATGCTGCCGCTCATTAACGAGAAGGGAATTGCGCTGACGCATCTGATTGTGTGCTCGTTCCACATCAACCAGGGCGGCGTCGTGCACCTCAACGACTTCCCGCCTGATGACCCTCACTTCTACACGCTGTGGAATGAGACCATCACGATGAAGCAGGCTGGCGTCAAGGTCATGGGCATGGTGGGCGGAGCTGCCGCCGGATCATTCAACACACAGACTCTGGACTCTACGGACTCGGCCACCTTTGAGCTTTACTACGGCCAGCTGCGCGATGTCATCACCAACTTCCAGCTCGAGGGCATGGATCTCGACGTTGAGCAGCCCATGAGCTTGGCTGGCATCACGCGCCTCATTGCCCGTCTCAGGGCGGACTTTGGCCCAGACTTCCTCATCACACTGGCACCTGTTGCATCGGCACTGGAGAACAGCTCCAACCTCTCTGGCTTCAACTACAACTCCCTGAGGGCTGCGCAGGCCTCTAACATTGACTGGTACAACACGCAGTTCTACAGCGGCTTCGGCAGCATGTCGACGACGAGCGACTATGACCGCATCGTGGCCAATGGCTACACGCCCGACACTGTTGTTGCAGGACAGCTGACGACGCCCGATGGCGGCGGTTGGATTCCCACGAGCAATCTGAACACCACCATCATCTCGTTGGTTAACGAGTACGGCCAGATTGGCGGTGTCATGGGCTGGGAGTACTTCAACAGCTTGCCCGGCGGCACTGCCGAGCCCTGGGAGTGGGCGCAGATTGTCACTGAGATTCTGCGTCCCAACTTGGTGCCTGACTTGAAGATTACTCAGGAGGATGCGGACCGTCTGCAGACCGCTTATGCTGACAGCGTCAAGGCGACGGGTAAGGATAAGAGCTTCGTCAAGAAGCCGTCGGTGAATTACCATGCCATGGTCAACGCTTAGGCGTGAAAGCTGAGGCTATATATATGTATATACATTCATATGCTGGATACAATTGTTTATATATCTAGATGACTGCTAGCGAGATATCCATGAAGCAAGAATGAAATTGAAATGAAACCAGATGCATAGACTTTTTTTTTTTGGCGCATGAATGCAGTGATTGTGTACTGTAGTAATGAAGAATAGCCTGATGTCTTGGTTGGAATCAAGCATATGTCTAAGTGTAACTAGGCGATCCAGTGATCGCCTTGCAGGGGGTCTCGCAGCGTGTAACCTTGCATATGCCGGGGTGGTCATCTGGGCGACGATCGAGGTAAGAATCGGGACGATCATGGAACGGTGTGATGCACTGAATCAAAACGGTGCAGATCTTTTGAGACATGCTTTTGGTTGGCGAGAGGGGTTTGTGAGAGGGCTATTGTTGAGGTATCCAAGGAGAAGTCAGAAAAAGCAAGACCGCAAGATAAATGAGGGCATACATTCAGCAATAAGTAGTAGTGCTTCTATAAGGGAACAACTATTTACATGTAGCCAGCACCCGAATTTAACCATATAACTTTAGCAGCAGTTACTATTAAAATATAGATATAGTAGCAGTCACTATGAAAATATAAATATAATAGAAGTTACTAAAGAAATATAGATATAATAGCAGATACCTATACTGAAAGAACAGGCGTATAATTTTAACGCGTGGGTGCTCGTAATCTTCTCAGTCTCGGTTTTTCTGTCCTCCGCTTGATTGCTTCCTCTCTTGACGCATTGAGTCCCACCATGCCGACTCCCGCCACCCGTTCAAGCACTGGGGATACTCGGGCATCTTACCCTCCAGACTCGCATCGTGTGAAAGCGCCACGAATACAGTCTCGTCCTGGTCTAGCTCTCTGAGCTTCTCAATGGACTTGATTGCCACAGCTGTATCTGTATGCATGCTGGTTCCGCCAGGACATCCTGTCAGACTCACTTGGCGGCTGCCATTGAGCAGAGCGCGATGATGACAACAATCACCACCCAAGATGACCCATTCATCGGGCTTCGTCTGAGCTAATCCAATGACATGGCCTGGGAGATGGCCTGGAGTGTCAACAATGAAGAAGCTGCCGTCGCCGAAGAAGTCGTGAACCTGTGAGAAAGGGCCTAGCGAAGTCCATTTGTCCTTCGTCCAGCTTAGTTCCGTATAATTGTCACGATCAAGGAGCGAGCCCAGCATCGTGGAATTCGGGTTAGTGGGGTATGCTGGCAATGCAGCTTCTTTTGTTCCGGGCCCTGTGATGTAAGGAACATCGGGAAATGTCGAAGGGTCGCCAATGTGGTCAAAGTGAATATGGCTTAACACGATGGCGCTGAGGGAGTCTGGAGAGACTGGACCCTCGGAAAGCAGATCGCGCACATCTTTGGGGACATGGGGCTCGAAAATGTGATCGATGGATCGGTTAAGTGGCGGAATTACATCAAAATCCTAAAATTTTGAGAGAGAATCAGCCCATGTCATGGATTTAATGACATATATGATATAGAGTCTTAAGTGAGGACACACCTTTGGCATGCCAGCATCGAACAGAATATTCTTTCCCGACGGATGGCATATGAGGAAGCTGTAGTCGGGAAATCGACTTCGTGCTTTCATAATATCATCGTCGCCGTCTTCAAACAGCCATTTGTCGGGCAAGTGTACCCACCCCGTTGGAAGGGCGTAGACTTGGACGTTTTTGGAGGAGGCAAAGGACGACAAGAGACCCATGATTAGAGAGGGGTTTTATTCACAATTGAGTTAATTAAATGAATGATAAAGTAAATTTACTGGAAAACATGCACGGATCTTGCTTTATTATATAATTCCACAGAGAGTGTATCATAGGCGCGAGCCTTCAAGAGCACCTCCGACTTCATTGCGGAGTCAGGAGCCGGACCGGACAAGTTCTCGAACCCGTAATCCCCGTTCGTCATTTGAAGCTATATGTATTAGTATATACCAATTCTCGGGTTTATAGACCGTATTTTGGTTAAAATAACAACGCCGCGGCTGCCAGCCCGCTTTGGACCGGATGTTGCTGGTATGCTGTGACAACTCGGCGCCCTGTGACTCAAATCCTCCCGTCTCGGCGTGAAATGACTCCGACAAAGAAACAGAAAATAAGCGACAAATAGTTCTAGCGACGAGTTTCGGACATGGATCAGAAGCGATTCGGACATGTTCAAGCATAGTCACGGAGTTTATAGATTAGGTTATACAGTTTCCATGGAAATGACTTGGTCTTTCTGACTGTCAGCGCGGATAGCGATGTGGCGTCACTTGGAATAGATTTAGTGCATACAATGATGGCGAGTTGCGACAGGGGCTTGTCAGACGCTTACATACTTCACATTTTCTATATACTGCGTGATGCCCACCGATATTTTGCTGGTCTTCCTATAATACCCTTTCACTTACACGTTTAATGAAACACGTGAGCTCATGGAATACATGTGGCAGCACGATCGATCTTGGCAACTTGACTGTTTCAACTTTTGTGGTATTAACTATAGACTTATGACTATTCAAGCCAGTTTCTATCCCTTTGACGCACCCCATTTTTTAAACGACAATCCACATACGCCCCAACTTTTACCTCATCAAACCACTTAGTGCTTGTGCTCATGATCATGATCGGTTCCGCAGCATGAGCCACCCATAGCGGCTCTGGCAAGCTGAGCACGAGTAGCAGGACGAGCTGCGGGCAGCAGGTCTCGGCCCATGAGATCAGGCAGAGGAGAAGTGTCACGAGCGTCAACAGAGCCCTCCTCCCGCTTGGCAATGTTGGAGGTGTAGACCATGTTGAGCCAGTTGGCCAGACGGTAGCCGCCCTTTGCAATCTGCAGCTCGACGGTGTCGATAACGGAGTTGTAGTAAGTAGGGTACAGGTCGCCCTTTTGCAGGGCAGCAGCGCCGTTGGGCATGACGACGGTGCAGACGAGAGCGTTGGCATCGGTGGCCCAGCGAGTGGCGGTGGTGATGACATCGCTGATGGTGTCGCCCTTGATCCAGCTTGCGGCCTGGGACTTGTACGTTCCAGAGGTGATTTCGCTGATGAGCGTGTTGGCCCAGGTCTGAGCATCGGTAAGAGAGTCGCCGCCAATGAGGGCCTCGGGGATGTAAGTGTCCCAGTCAGAGTGCAGGTTGTCGCTGTAGCCCTGGAAGGTGACGCTGATGTCGTTGCCACCAACTTCGTAGGCCTCGTCGTGCAGGGGCTGGGTAATGTCGCCTACAAAGTGGACGAGGAACTTGAGAGCCTCGGCGGTGTTGGCCTTGGAGAGGCGGCCGTCTCCAACTCGCTGGGTGTAGTTGGCCATGGCCGAGATGGAGCAGCCACCACTGCCACAGTCTCGGTCATAGTCGACGTTGCATGAGGATGGAGGGTTGTCCTCAGCGTCGATGAAGTGGAAGGGAGCCGAGAACTTGCCAGCCGCAGTAGTGCGGTAAGTGTCAGCCCAAGAAGCGATGCTGGCCAGGTATGAACTGGAGGTGTCATTGAGAACTCCCTGAGCCCTGTTGTCTTTTGTCAGTATCTTTGTCCATTGTTCTAATTCATTTACACCAGTTTCCGCGACAACTTCATCGGCATTGCACACTTACCATGATGCCGTGGCAGCGTTCAGATAGTGCTGCGCAACGTAGGCGACGGTTGCGTGGCCCAAGACTCCCCAAGCATTGGCGCCCTGGAGCGTAGCCAGAGTCACCAAGGCGACCTTTGAGATGGAAGACATTGTTGTGATGGTATTTTAGCTGCGCTTAGCTTTGCAGATCAGATGGATCTCCCCGAGGTCTTGGCAGATTCAGTGGCGACGAAGAAGACCGTCATCTTGGCAAGCCGGGCATCTGGTTTTATATCTTTCAAATCATAGTCTCTTTTTTTTCAGTTCTGCCGGCGTCAACAATATGATCCCCAATCTTTCCTCTCCCTTCGTTTCTCTTAGAGCCGTATCAGGAGCCCTATCTCGACCACGACTTATCCAGAACCGATCTCATGAGCTTCCCCGCGGCCTTGATGCCCGTTTCAGCAGGTCAACAGGATCGGCATTGCGCCTGGCCGGCGATTCGGCATCTAGCGGAGTTGATTCGAGGGCGCGCATGTGCCATCTTGATAGTGTGATAGGAGGATAGACGTGCGGGACTTTTGACTCCCTTGTGCTGCCCGATTTGGCTTCGGTCTGCGAAACCTGTGTGTGTCTGAATGAACATAGACGAGCCGACACTAGCGGAGTGTTTGGTGCAAGCAGGGCAACGAAGCGAGCCCTATTTCCCGGATATTTTAGATCTGGGTTGGATTCGATGGAAGATGCGGCAAGGCTAAGGTGGATGATTAATATCCTCGTACATGAAAAATTGGCTGATGAAAATAGAGGTTGAGCCTATTGAAGGCCAGATTTGAGGCGCGTGTGATGGCTTCCCTGTTCTAGACATTTTGCGTGTGGGGGCGTCTTCTTGTGCTCACTTTTATAGAGGTCCAAGTACACTATAGTAGATTGTGTGCAGATCTTGATGTTTATTTTGGTGCTGAGCCAAGGAGATGCCTATAATAGCATAATGTGTTGCTGTTTAGATGTAACCAGGTGGTGGGCTAGCAGAATCTAGCATCCTATATTAGCAGCCAAGCCCGCCGCTGTTGTTATGGTGCCGCTCCATCCACCGCTATTTAGAATGCTTGTGGAGGTTGATTCAATGTTATAAGAGATCGCAGAGCACACACATTCTCTTGATATACGAAGCAACTATGTTTATATACTTGGACCGTCTTAACGCGTCTACCAACTTGCTCAATACAACCTTTATAACGGGCCGGCCCGGACTAAATTGATCCTGCTGCTTGGTAACATTGAAGCCGGCCAACACTGTGGACATCGTGCCCTTGTGGCGGAATAACAATTCAAGTAGACGCTTAAGGCTAATTCAACCATACTACTCTAGATTCTGCTAGCTGTAGAGCCTAGATTCAACGGCTTTCTTATCTCTCAGAGCAAAAAGAGAAACGGCAAAATGGTGCCGTTTTACTCCGTTTTTGCCCCTCCCAGTTCTAGCCCTTGAACACGCGAGCCTCCACTATTCGCGTGCTTCACATGCTTCACATGCTGTGTACATGTAATCAAGCATTCTTAATGGAGTCGTCTCCCCGGCTCGGCATTGGGTACCAATTGGGCCTTTTCCCTGATGCAACCCCCTGCATCCTTCTCACACCACTTGCCGTTCTCCCCCCCGCTGAGCAATTGGGGGATCCTCTCAGCTTAACAGGCCCTCAGACTAACCCTTTCCATGTTCCATTTCAGCTGGCAATAGATTGCAAGAAAGACGCCCAATCTACGGAGATCAAGTAAGGCGTAGAATTTAGTGCTACAACCACTGGTGCTGATACAATCACATATTGACCTAATTCTGTAGATGTCCAACAAAATCACCGATGCTCGCCTGGAATGGCTAGAGGCGACAAAGCGGCGGAAAAGCTTGCTCCTCCAGCAGCTTGAAGAGGAGGAGAAGAAGATGGGGGGCGACGGCAAGGACATTGTGTCCTCTTCGGCGGGTGGTGATGATGCCGCGGCGGCAGCACAACAGGACCCCGACAAGGCGCAGGACGCGCTCAACGAGCATCAATTGAACATTGACCGATTCAAGGAGGAGCTTGCGGCGATTGAAAAGGAGTTTGAGTCTTGGCAGGAAATGGGATTCAGCTTGCCCGCCTCCAAGTGAGGGTGGCAAGGCGGCAACGGAAAAGTCAGCGCATTGGATTGCTTGCTGGGAGCAGAACGTTTCGTCTGCTCTTTTTTTCTTCTCTATACATATTTGCTCGCTTGTCGGGGATTATTTTGCCTGCGCTTTCATGTTATCACGTATATCACGAATTAGATGACGAGACGATAAGTCAATGACAGCCAGCTTTCTACGCAAACATTCGGCGGAAACCACCGAAGATATGTAAATTATGGTGATAGTTTTCCTCCTCTCATTATTCTCTTTGTTTTTGACATTTCTCATCCTGAACGATATTAATTAGATGACGTGCGGGCAATAGCCGCCATGACGCCGTTGAGTGCATTGTTCACGCAGGCTCCCTCCTCAATGACCTCTTGAATATTCTTTATGCAACCCCTTGTGCTGTGATACATGAACCCAATGGCATCCTTATTGAACAGATCTTCGCCCAGTAGAGTAGTCAATGCCACATAGTCATTGCATTCGAGGCCGCAGAAGCCATTCTCCACGTAACATGGCGCGTGCGACGCGAACGCTGCGTCGCTAATGCTCTTGCAGGTAGCATCGCTCGAAGACACCACAGGAACGAGATTTCTCTGCAGGCAGTTGATGGCGCCCGTTAAGAACTTTTGTCCGCGAGGAGAAAAGCGATCGAGGTTTCCGATGAACTTATTGCAGATCTTGTGTCCGTAATCGAGGGCATAAGAGTACGCGTTTCCATCACAGGGCACTGAGGCCTCAACGCATTGTTTGTAAAAGTCGCAGTGGTGAAGTGGAGGGTTTTGACAAGTGCTTGCGCACATTGGTGACGCGGATTCGGAATTGCAAATATTGTTTCGAAGTGACTGCTGAGACTCGACCTCCGACTCGAATTTGGGTTTGAACTGCAACTCAACCTCGATTGCAGTTGCGTTCTGATTCAATGCATCATCACTGGCTCGACACACTTGCATTAATGTGAGACCGATGGCCACGAGGCTGTGAAGGGACTTCATGTTGGATAACAGCAAATACATGAAAGGGAAGATGAGGCGTATACATGGAACAATGTGAAATTGCCGGCAATATATATGTAGATACGCCTCAGGGGTACCGTTGAGTAATATAACAAAACTGCAAACAGTTCTACGACATACACAAGCATATTCATTAACTGGTACCTGTATTAGCAACGCAACGTCGGCTCGTCCGAGATTGACCAGCTTTCCCTACCCTTGGGATGAGGCTAAGACGAGGTTCGGGGAGATCCTTCCGTCCTGACGATCTCCACGAGATGAGAAGGCCATAGAACGATCACCGAAGGGATCTCCTGCGCCACGCATCGGGCGCTATTACTAAACGTATTACTCTGAATAGCAGGTAACCCTGAAGATATATGTTTCATAAATAATAGGTCACCAAATCCTTGCATCCTACACTTCGTATACGCTCTTGAGAGCGTATTTCTGGCTACCGACTTATGCAAACATGCTTTCCAACCGCTTGGCAACTCCAGCTCCCCACAATCTTACGTGTGAAAGCCGCACTAGGAAAGAATTCAGTTTATCTCCATGTGAATGGTGCCTTTCAACTTTCTATTAGAAAGAAATGAAAAGCAAGTAGAAGTAAAAGGTTTGTTCGAGACAGAAAAGGAGGGCTTTGAGTCATATAGACGAATAGGGCATCATGGCTGGACTCAATTTCGCCCCATTTCGACGTCCCGTGAGGGAGAAGGATCAAGCCACCGCGATAGCGTCGGAGCGCGGAATGCGAGGTCCGAGTCGTATTTGATCTTACCAACTATTAATTTTCTATTTATTAAAAGCAGCAAGGCATTGAACTCTCCGGTATCCGTGCTCAAAACCCTTGTATTGAAACAGCATCTTGATCTACTCTGGGCTACCCTACGATTAGGCTTGTTGTTGCGACCATAGAAGGCCTCTTATCTAACTTGTGATTGTTATCCATGAATAGATTATTTCCAAACCAGCGGGGAAATTGAGAAATGAATCAAGGGAACTTGGAGCTGTGAAGCTGAGAATAGAGTAGGATTTATCTCATTTTGGCGAATCATAAGCGCGACGTCGTATGTGAGACTAGAGCTGGAGGATTACTCACTGACGCTGGCTTGGCGAGCAGAGGTAAGTTCTCTGTTGTTCACCGCCGTATATCTCTATCAAATTACCGTACGTCATGACAGTGTGCAATTTAAAGACTCCTCTATCATCGCGTACAACTTGTTCAACCGCCGCCTTCCTGGTCACTCGCCAATCTCAACATTGACATGAAGCTAAACAGAATGCCATGCGGTATCTTGCCAAATATTTAACAATAAATTTAAGCTTATTGGTAAAAGAGGAGGGACGAACTAGCCATGCAATATTACTACGGTTTACTACGGAGAGTTTCGTACCTAGAACCTATATGTCGTGGCAAGCTGATAAGTAAGTAGGTGATTATCTACCTGTATGTTAGAGTACGCCAACTTATGCACCCCGAAGTTCTATGCGATGCCGCTATCAGTAAGAGCGGCATTAGAATCTCCCGATGAGAGCAGAAAGTAGACACGGAAGAGGTTATTGGGGCTTGATGTGCCTGGAAATGTAGGTCTTAAAATAAATACGATTTCAGATCTTGGCGCTGCAGCCCTGGACAAAATGGCATTGCCCTACTCCGTATTAAGTTAAAGATAATGCTAAGGCTGGTGAATTAAACACACCTGATGCTTAGTTCTTGATTTAATTGGACGGATATATATTACTCTGTATGGTGCACTCCATGTTAAGAATGCCATTCAAACGTCCTCTTTCTCACATGGCCCAAAGAAGATACTGGCCGGTGAGGTAGGACGAATCATTTCCAAGGCCGAAGCCGCTGTTTTCATCCGGGCAAGCGGAGGACAGAAAAACCGAGACTGAGAAGATTACGAGCATCTACACGTTAAATTATATATCTATTCTTAAAGTATCTGCTATTATATCTATATTTCTTTAGTAACTACTACTATATCTACATTTTCCGGGTAACTGCTACTATATCTATATTTTTCTAGTGGCTGGCACTTATTCATCTTGCAGTCTCGCTTTTTCTGAACTCCGCTTGCCGGGGTATATCTCATGTTTCATTACTGATGTCCGTCATATACTGAATTTGCCTAGAATGAAGATTCGATATGCCTTTTTGTGGATCATCTCTCCGTTGGTGAACTTGACGCACCCTGGCCCACCTGGAAAATTCACATCTTAGCATCTTAATGCGAACAGTTAGATTAAAGCAGATAATTCGCTAACGGCCACAGACCAAAGTTCAGCAACATAGCCTCGAGTTGAAGCTCAAGTCTGAGTAAGGTTCTGTAATAAGATACCTTTTAACGATAAAGGAGTTGACAACAATTTAATGCGATGATGAAGTATTTAGTACGGAACTAAACCATTCAAATTAATCCTGTAAAAGCATTGTTTCACCAAGCGATTTCCTCTATAAGTTCCATCTTCTCAACTAGAGAAACCGTTGGGTCGAAATTAAAAGACAAAATAACTTGGGGGCTAGGTATGAGAAACACTCGCGAAAGAACGTGGTCACAAATCAGATTTAAGCTAGGACAACATCAACATGCCGACTCCGCATCGTATTGCGGGCGAACGCCAGAGTGAGACGCCGAACAGGCCTCAGCTATTGTGGAGATCCATGGCTCGGCATATTAATGGACATAATGACAACTGGGCTCACAAATCCATTCGCGATCCGGGAACAGAAAAATATGTGTCGGCGAACCATCCCGTAAATCTCAGCTTGTTTGACCGATCGGCTTGACGAGGCCGCTTAGACTATTGAATTGGAGTTTATGGAGCGAACGCAACTCTTTCCATGACATTAGACATGACCACGCGTAAACAGCTACTCCGCGTTCATCATTGGTCTAGATCTCGTCGTAATTCGGCATTAGAACATCTACAAACACGTGGTGGCTGCTTCTGTCGCTATCCAAGCGTTCCATTTCTCCCAGCCGTAAGCCCGTAGCGCAAACGTCCAGGTCAGCGATTGGCGCCACGTTATCGGCAACTCTCCGCCGACAGCGGCCCTATGGCGCCGATGTTCGCAAAAGGCGGACTGTTTCTTTAGGCTGTTGGAGATGCGGAGAAATCTGGGGTAGTTCCTGGGGAAGAGAAGAAGAGAATGCTATATGTACAAAGGCTCGATCTCGAAATTGTTCAATCTGTGGGGTAATCGATCCATTGAGCGTCTTGGGTGTCACCATTCGCTGAAGGATTGCAATTCTTAAAGAACTTCCAAGCATATTCCATCAGCTTCTCGCAGCGAATATGGCGGAGAAGGAGGAATTCACCGGTGTCCACATGGACGAGGACGTAGAAGCAACCAAAGAGGTATGCAATGCAACACTCAAACCTCTGGCCAGCCCTCTGCTAATACAACTATCATGATAGCACTTGTCTGATATCCGCGATGGATCATCATTGGGACACATTGACGCTGCTCGATCTAGGGCCTTGGTGCGGAAGCAAGACTTGAGGATCATTCCAATCACGGCAGGAATCTATCTTCTGTGCTACCTTGACAGATCAAACATTGGAAATGCAAAGGTTTTGAATGCGTCAACAGGCAATGATCTCTTGACCGAGACACACATGACCAACTACCAGTACACAATCGCGCTCATGGTCTTTCTTATTGCGTATGCGATTTTTGAAGTTCCGTCCAATTATTTCCTCAAGAAGCTGAAGCCGAGCCGCTGGATTGCGTTCCTTATGTTTTCCTGGGGAACCATCACGATGTGCATTGCAGCGACACAGAACCACTCATCAGTAACGGCAGTGCGATTCCTCTTGGGAGTTGTTGAAGCAGGTAAATGACGATATGTTCATGTGTTGAGTATGATCGCGTACGGTTGCTAACAGCTCTCTTCAAGGGTTATTCCCCGGCTTGGTCTACTACTTGACATTCTGGTACCGCGTTGATGAACGATCGATTCGAGTTGCTGCTATCCTGGCATCCGCCACCCTGGCTGGCGCCTTTGGTGGCGCGATTGCCTTTGGTGTCGGTCATATGAACCAAGTGAGCGGCATCTCTGCTTGGCGCTGGCTCTTCATCATCGAGGGAGCCCCCTCTGTAGCTTCTTCCCTTTTGGTCTGGTTCTTCCTCCCGGATTACCCCGAGACAGTTTCATGGCTATCGACCGAGGAGAAGGACTTTGCGGCCTTGCGACTCTCTGATCAGGGTTCTCATGGGTCCGGCAAACCTCTAACGTGGGAGGAAGCCAAGTCTACACTCTTTGAATGGAGACTCTGGGCCCATTACTTTGTAAGAAACTTTCTGTTATGCATTTAAAGCGAACTACCGCTGACGACTGTTGTTCCAGATTTACTTTGGCATTTCTACTCCATTCTCGAGTTTGTCGCTCTTCACGCCGTCCATTGTTGCTGGATTAGGAGTAAGCTTGATTCTCTCAATCCGTAAAGTTATGCCCATTTAAGAAGTAGGAACTAATAAACAACCTCCCATTAGTTTACCGATCTCAAGGCCCAGCTCATGACTGTGCCTCCCTACGCGGCCGCTTACGTTGTGACCTTGCTCGCTTCATGGTCTGGTGACCACTTCAACAAGTGAGTTGATGAATAGCAATCGTAGACCACTAAATTACTGACCATTGCCCAGGCGTGCCTTGCACTCGGCCGGATTTTCTCTCCTTGGAGCTGTAGGCTTCATTGCTTCGGCTACACTTCCAGCCGACCACTTTGCAGTATGTCATGCTCGTCTTCCTGAATCGCTCTCCCAACTAACGTTGCTGTCTAGTCTCGCTATGGTTGCCTCATCATCGCAACTTGCGGTTCATTTGCCTGCATTCCCCCATTGCTGGGCTGGCTCTCCTCAAATTTGTATTCGACTGCTGCCATTGGCCTGGCTATTGCGCTCAACATTTCCATGGGAGCACCGGGTCAGATCGTCGGTGTGTGGATCTACAAAGCAGACGAGGCAAAGAAAGGGTATCCCACCGGACACTGGACCAATGCAGGCCTGCTCCTCTTTGTGTCGGCTTCTTGTGTCGGCATGCACTGCTACTATGTGTGGCGCAACCGGAACGGTGGAGCAGGAAATGGCGTCTTCTTCAAGTACTAAGAAGTGCAATAGATATTCTAATCACTCGTTGTAATTGTAAATAGAATTGCAATTTCATTTAATTGCCAAGCCCGTCTTGGAACGCTCTCAAATATCAGATATTAGATGCCAATAGTGAAAGTATCTGTAGTTTTGTATGTGAACAGAGGCCGCGTTCGGATGCCTCTTGCCGCTGTGCGGAGATCGGACCGACGAGTCCTCAACATCAGCGGGTGGATAAAAAGCCGGGCTGGAGGGCGCGTTTTAGCAGCTAATTCTAGCTTACAGTGCCCTGTTCAGACCATCTCAGATATTGTTTTCTCCGAAGTTATCGGCCTGGCCCCTCCGAAGGTCCCAGTGACAATGTCAGACCAAGTGAGATGAGCGTCGACGCATCCCAGATTCAGGCGTGCGACCGCTGCCATCGGCGCAAGACAAGGTGCGATAAGACACGGCCGGAATGCAGTCCTTGCAAGAAGTCAAGGTCTGCGTGTGTCTATTCTGAGAGGGTCAAAGAGCCCACATTTCCGCGAAGTCATGTCCAGACTCTTGAGCGCCGAATTCAGCAGCTCGAGGCGGCGAACAAGGCACTTACATCGGCCAATAAGGCCCATCGAACGGTCGCCCACAGAGCGGCACGAGATGGGGAAGATCGATCCAGCTCGCGGTCTTCTATCGCCAGCGATAACGAAGTTGCGAATGAGGTGACCTTTCTTTCTACTAGTGTTGGCGGTGATAGCCTTTTTCTAGGACCGACGAGTGGTATCATTCTTGCCAGTCTGGTGAGAGCCGGTGTCGCGGTCGATGTCGAAAGAGATGCACCAACCTCATCCGTATCTTCTGTTCCTCCTCACCGGAGTCCCGGAAGGACAGATTGGGACACTGGGGATCGTTCCCTTCCGGCGGAACAGCTTGCTCGGAGTCTTATCGAAGCATATCTGGCACACGATCATCTTAGCTACCCCTTTTTGCATCCCCGGGCGGTAAGGGCCGTGGTGGATGGCATCTATAGCGATGCGTGCTTTGAAAAGACGCACCCCTTTGAGATGTTCATGTTCCACATGATCTTGGCTATCGCTACATCTCAAGTATACAAGTTCAACTGGAGAGTCTTGCCGGATGCAGAAACGCATCTTCAAAAGGCCACCGACTATCTCAATGCCGTGCTGTTCGAGGGCGGACTACGGGCTTTGCAAGCCATGCTACTACTCTGCCAGTTCCGGCTGAGCAATTCTACAAATCATGCTTCTGATAGTAAGTGAGCTCCAATGGGTCTTTTCCCTTGTTAAGGGAAACCATCTGTAACTAACAGCTCCATAATTAGGTCTCTGGCACATTGTTGGTATTGCGGTGCGCATGTGCTTCGAGCTCGGTTTGCATCGCGAGGCCACGTACCGGACAGCTGGCTCGAGACGTGATACTGCCGACGTGTCATTTCTATCGCCCAAATATGAGGAAAACGAAGTTCGTCGAAGGTGTTTCTGGAGCGTTTATGCTCTCGACAGGTTAGTCCTTTTGAATATCGCTTGACTCTTCAGAACATCTGCTAATTAGGAAACCATGGATGTTATAGAGTCATATCAGTTACACTAGGACGCCCATTGGCTATTTGTGTTGAGGATATCGACGTTGAACTCCCGACCGATGACTTTGAAGAAACGGCGAGCGTGTCTACTCTGAGTCCTGGAAGTGACCGGGACTCCTCACAAATCCCATCTCGATATCGCACAGCCATCTTTGTTCATATTGTGCGCTATCGTGATATATGCGGTCGATGCCTCACTTCACTGCATCGCGGCGTCAAAGGCGGTATTCAATCTTCAGCAGACTTTTACCAGAAGCGTGATCAGCTTGCCACCGAACTCAACGCATGGCGAGCAGAAACAAATCGTCTCAATACTCCGGATATGGACTTGTCCACTCCTCTTGCCGAGGCCCGATCTAGCTTTCGATCAAAAGCTTGGTATGAGCTTCTGTACCACAATGGCGTTCTCCTCCTCTACCGCCCGTCAGCTTTTACAGTCTCGGATGGACGAGATGGGTCTAATCTGCAACACGTCTTTTCAGCAGCAAGGCAGTCGATTACACTCTACGCCTATCTGTTCCGATCGCGCAAGATCAATTTCTCATGGATGGTGCTTCATGCAGTTTTCATGGCCGGAATATCCTACATATATGCCTTGAGTCGACATTTTCGAGAAAAGAGGCGCCGTCGTAATGGCGGAGAGGGCGATGGCAATCGATTCCAGCTGCTTCAGGAGCCGACCATTGTTGAGATTGTCAACGACTGTCGAGCATGTTCAAATGTCATTGTTGGCGTTTCCGAGAGGTGTAATTCTCAAAAGAACTGCCATGAGGTATTTGATCGTCTCAGCGATGCTCTCGTTGAGGACGCGGTGGAGGCACTTTCACATACTCGCCAGTCTGGCTCCCTAACCGCTCGACAAGACAACCATTCAGCTATGATAGCTATGCAATCTTCAAGTCAAACTCCAAGTAATGATATCAATATGCAAAATAGTCTTGTCCCAGAGACTGCCTTGGCAGGAGTCGGATCCAACAACGGCGGCTATCACTCTCGAGAGACGGCTTTTACGGGACTTAGTGACAATGGCTTACAAGAGGACAGTGGAAGGCAGGCGTTCAGCCTCGGGACGCCTCTGGCAGCCGATAATGCTCTCCGAGACTGTTTACCTGAGCTTCAAAGGATGTATAATATGCCATGGGGAGATGATGCTATTTTGCAGCTCAGCAATGACTGGTTGGGCGAAATTGGGGGCTACGATAGGTTCATGGGTAATGATTGGGGCATGGATCAATGAATTTATACAACAGCATGCGTTTGGTAAAGCAACCTGCAAAATGGACATTCAGGTCTTTAATATTTAATATCTTATCCTACAATGCATGTATGTGATCTTACAAGGTTTGCTTCATATCCGGCCTCTTTCTAAGAATGTTCTGGGTATATCCACATATTTGCTGCGCAAATACTCGGCAACTCCCTTTCCAAGCCCATCAATTCTATCCGATGACGCTATGCCTCCATTGAGATTGTCAAGTATCCGACTAGAATCACTCGTTAGCATGTATCAATGTGCCACGTAAGATAAAGTACTCACAAGTGTACGGCGTTGATGTTGGGAAACTCCACCCGCTCTACCCTTCTGTTCGGGTTGCCGCGATGCCAATCTTCGCCCAAAAGTTCTTTGAGTTTGTGAACACTCAATAGAGTCCTCAGCCATGGATACTCTGAGGCATCTCGAACAAAGAAGCCCACGTTGGAATTGTCAGCTTTGTCGCCCGACCTTGCGTGGACAATGCTGCCAAGAGGAGCGAACTCGGTTGGGCCAAAAGACAAAAGGTCTACAGGATGTGTTGTGTCTGCTGATGGCCGTACTATGGGGTATGTTGATGTTATTTTTGGTGGATCAATCTTGATAACCTTTCCAGTGCTCAGCTGGACATGGTGATCTACCAATGACAGTGGCATCAATGCAGGGAACATCTCCATGAATGCCTTTGGTGTCATTGTTCGGAAGTCGAGGTTCATGTGGTAGCCGGGATAGCTCTGCATACGCAAGGCGTATATCGGGATCTTGAAGTTCATTTCATCGATATCTTCCTTCTTGCGAGTTTGTGCAAATACTCTCAGTGACACAGTACCAACCTGCTGAGATGAAGGATTCTCGGCTGGTGTCCCATAAAGCTCAATGCTGAGCTTGCTGAACCGACTGTCGCGGAAAATATGAGCCAGCTGATTCTTCATCATGGTAGCCTTTTCCGCAACGTCTAATCCATTGATGTAGAATGTTGCTTCGGCCTGGTAGCCTCCCCTGGCTGCTATCATGGCCTTGGTGGTAGCTGGAGGCGCCAATCCCTTGATACCCGTCACCTTTATACGGTTCGTTGCCTCTTCCCGCACAGCAACGGCTGATAGATCGGCGACAACGTCCGGATTCAGGTAGAGGTGACCCTGAAGCTCATACAACAATTGGGCTTTTACTGTCCCTTCTGTGACATGACCTCCCCCCTCTGCGGTTTTAGTGATAACACACCCGCCTTTAGAGTCGATCTCAGCAATGGGAAATGCAAGATCAACGAGGTCTGGAAGGAAGTCTTTGAAACCGGAAAAGTTTGCTCCAACAACATATGGACCGCATTCGATCAAGTGGGCAGCCAGCAAAGATCCTGCCAGCTCGTCGAATTTGTCCTCTCCCCACCCATAGTACCATGCAGCTGCTCCCATTACTGGAGAAGCATCGGTGCATCTTCCACAGATGACGATATTGGCACCAGCTCTAAGAGCTGCTGTGATACCCCAACAGCCGATGTAGGCATTTCCAGCACACGGCGTGAAGTTCCAGTCGTCAAGGGAGATTTCGGGATGGTCCAGGTGCTTGAAGCCCGTGTGCTTCTTGCCCGAGACCTTGTCCACGAGCAAGTCTGTGATGTCGTCTCCCAAGACGGCGGCCACCACGCAATTCTCGTATCCTCGTTGCTCACAGAGGCGCCTCACTTTGTTGTACAGGCCCATGACATTCAGTGCGCCAGCATTAGTTACGACTCGAATGTCCCGCGCAACGATGTCATCGATGCATTCCTCAAGCTGTTGATAGAAGCCATTCTCATATCCTAGGCTCTCGTCGACCTCCTGCCTCGTGATGGCATTCCAAGCAATGTTCATCTCGGATAGCCAATCACCTGTGATGACATGGACATTCCCAGAGCGCACCATGCGTGCCATAGCATGCGGGTGGTCGCCCGTGGCACCGGAGACATTGCCAATACGAATGTGCGGTTTCTCAATCATTGCGGCTAATTGGTGGTTCAAAAAGATGTAAGAGCTAGAAGCTGTTATTGTAGATACGGCTCAGGTTTGCAGCGTCGAAGCCATTACCCTTTCTACTAGCTAAGCAAAAGTCCACAGTGCCTCCTTACATCTATCTTGTATGTAATGGCAAACGAGGTCACATAAACTTCACCCGAGGATCACATAGTTTCGGCCTCTTGAGACCCAGCCGATAGTAGGAGCTTGTGGACGGTCCAACTCAGCCGAGGGGCCACCGGTAAGTAACGCTGTCGGCGATCGGCAGCCGATGCCGACGAAGCCATTCCCCGCGAATCTTACTTCGTGTGGATAAGGGTCTACATGACTCGTGTTTTGCAAGATGACCCATCATGACCAAGAATCTCGAGAGGCGCGTCCTTACCTCTTCTGATAAGTCCAAAGGCGTGAACATACCAGGTAGTAGCGATGCACTTGTGTAGTGGAGCAATATCGAGAAGTCCTGCAGAGTATAATGAATTAGTGTGATACCCGGTTTGCCGGAGTACCAGGCGAGGCATCGCGACATTGCATTCTGCCTTTTTATGAACTTTTGTCTACTGGGAGAGATACTTTTAAAAACTCGTTATTTATATCGGTAGAGATGATAACTTTGAAAGGCTGAACAGCTAAATTATCTAGTCTAATTACACTTGTAGTATTACTTTTCTTGCAACCCTCTTTTCAAACAAGTCATAGCCAAGAGCAGCATCATCTAGTGATAATTCATGAGTAACATAGTTCTTTAACGAATGTTGGTTCTCCCTCAGACATTGCAGTGCATCATTGAAGACTGTACGAACTGGGACCCGACCAAAGTTCATACTGCATTCGTGTAAGTTTGTAGCCACACTAAGTGAGTAAAGAGGCGACTTACGTTATGTTTTTAAGATAGCAGTCCAGTCCGGTGAATGGGAGATCATCTTGGTGAAAGCCCACTGAAGATAAGATTCCACATGGACGCAACAACTCAAAGGCAGACTTGAGAGCTGCTGGGTTGCCTACCACTTCAATGACGGCGTCTGCTCCGCGACCTTGGGTCCGGGACTTGACTTCTTCTAAAATATCGTGCTTGGAGAAGTTGAGTGGAATTGCGCCCAGCTGAGCAGCTTCTTCGAGGCGATCATCGACACTGTCCACTGCCAAAACGGTTTGAATCCCTTTTGATCGAGCAGTGGCAATGGCACAGATACCAACAGGGCCACAACCGAGACAAACAACGACTGAGGACCCGAGAGCGTCAAGAGCTTGATTACCATTTGTGTCTCCATTTTGAGCATTGGAAATGGATTTTTGTTTATGAAAGCTTGTCAGTGGCGATTGTAACTGGTTTTGTAGACCTTCAATAGCCCGACAGGCCCCATAATACCCAGTTGGAAAGATGTCGCACATCATGATGAGCAGAGACCTATCCAAATCTTCTGGTACAAGGTGTAGAGTGCCATCCGCAAAAGGTACCCTTACAAACTCAGCCTGTCCGCCGTCGAGCTTTTGGGTTCCAAAGGCAACTCCCTCGACACATCTGTTGGTAAGTCCTTGTTTACAATACCAACATCTCAGACTGGTTGCGGGTTATTATCACCGTTGAATTGTAATTATACGTGAGTGAACATACCAGACAGGAGAGAATATAGAAACGACTTCGTCGCCAACTGCAAATCTGTTGACATCTGAGCCTACTTGGTCAACGATTCCAATGAATTCATGGCCCTAATAGTGGAAGATATATGTTAGCCTCTGTGTAAATGTGTTTAGTTACCAAACATACCATAATGTGACCAGTAGCCGTTTTCTGGTGGCCACGATACATATGCAATTCACTATAAATTGTGAGCAACGCCTCACAAAGAGGTCTTTAGAAGAAAATTTGCACAGTACCTTCCACATATTCCAGCTATCTTGACCTTGATAATAGCATCCGTTTGATCGCGAATAGTTGGCTTCGCTCTCGTTTCAACGCCAACATCAAAGGCGCCCCGGAAGACTACTGCTTTCATTGCCATTTTTACTTGTTTTTGGACTGGGAAGGTTTTAAAGAAACCAAAATGAATGCACACTCAATGTCAATTATACGAAATATGATGTTGAGTTGAACATGTCAACCTTTTCTACCCACTACGTGCTGCATCATGTCATCGCCTTCATCCTCTGGCGGAACAGCCGGTATCCATACAATCGCAAGTAGAAGCCGATGATGGACTTTCTTAATAATACCATGTACTTGAATTATCATGTTATTTTGTTGTAAGTGTTTCGCTTTATCTTTTCGGCTTCTCGTAGTCGCCGAAAGAAGCCGAAAAGTTGTATGCTAGGCACTAAACGACCCATACATTCTACAATACTCTGCATAGCAATAGAAACGTTATGACGGAAAATAAATTGACATTGATATAATATTATGGACATGTGCTCACAAGGGATCATCCATACCCAATTTTGAAAACGTATTCGAATTCACCATTTAATTTGCATTTCAGATTCATGATGGCGCTGCTCGGCCAGTCAATTCCAATTTCTTTTAGCAAAACTTCGTTTAACAAATTATATGTTAATGGGAAGTACATAGAGTCAAATTCTACAGATACTTTGTCGCTACTCAATCCAAAAGATGACACATTGGTTGCAGAGAAGATACCAATTGCCGATAAGGCGGACGTTGACGCTGCCGTAAAACACGCCGAAGCAGCTTTCAATGGCCCATGGGCTACATTCACCTCTGCACAGCGGTCGGATTGTTTTAGAAGGCTGGCTGATATCCTGGAGACAAGATTGCCTGATATTTTGCATCTTGACTCTCTTACAACGGGGAATCCTGTCTCCCTAATCCCTACCAGAGAAAAGAACTATATTAAAAATTGTCTTTTGTACTACGGTATGTTCTTCTCATAATGTTTTGGGAAGTGGAATATTGCAGCGATCTAATCAAATAGTATAGCTGGTTGGACCGATAAGTTACGGGGTGACTACTTTCCAGCTGATGATGGTTTCGTCAAACTCGTTCGGCAAGAGCCTCTTGGGTAAGCAGTTTGCTTCCATTTCGTCTAATTGTCGTCTAATGTCTTTATAGTGTATGCGCTGCCATCAACCCTTATAACTCACCAGTGGCATCCCTATTTATCAAGGCTGCACCATGCTTAGCAACAGGAAACGTCCTCATCGTGAAGCCTTCAGAGAAAAGTCCTCTAGGCTCTCTCGCTGTGGCTCCACTGTTTGAAGAAGCTGGCTTCCCGCCTGGCGTTGTTCAAGTTCTTCCAGGTGATGGTAAGACTGGCGCGTTGCTAGCTGAGCACATGCGTGTACGAAAAGTGAGTATTGCATGTACCATCTCGTTGATGGTTCATATAGAGTGCTAACAAGAGCTAGATTAGCTTTACCGGCTCAGTCGCTACGGGTAAGAAGATACAAATTGCAGCTGCGCAGAGTAACCTGAAACGGGTGACATTAGAGCTTGGTATGCATGAGATCCTGCCTTTTAATGATGGGACATACACATCTAATATACACACAGGAGGGAAAAGTCCAGCGGTCATATTTGAAGACGCAGACATTGACAATGCAGTTACCTGGTAAGCAAATAAGCCTCTACCAGCCATACATAATTTAATATACAAGACTGATATCACATAGGACCATCAATGGTATCTTAGCTCGAACGGGCCAAGTATGCGTTGCCGCTTCCCGTGTTTACGTGCAAAAGTCGATATCCGAGAAATTTATTTCTCAATATGTCGAACGGATGAAAGCAGCGGCACTTGGTATAGGAGACCCTCAAGACCCAGATACAAGATACGGTCCTTTGGCCGACTCAGCGGCATTCGAAAAGGTTCGCGCAATGATTTCTCGAGGGAAGGAAGAAGCAGAGCTGGTGGTGGGCGGCAATCAAATCGGAACCAAAGGGTGTTTCATCGAGCCAACTGTGTTTCTCAATCCGAAGCCGGATGCAGAGATATACAGGAACGAAGTATTTGGTCCGGTCGTTGTCGTTAAGACATTTGACACCGAAGAGGAAGTGATTGAGGCTGCAAACGACACAGAATATGGCTTGATGGCGGGTGTCTTTACCAAAGATATTAACCGTGCCTTGAGAGTCTCAGCTCGAATTGACTCTGGAGTCGTGGGAGTCAATTGTGTGAGCATGGTACGTGCTGATTTGAGCCCAGGCTATTCGCTTTTCCCATCTGCTGACAATTATTTAGATGCATATACAAGCTCCATTTGGAGGAAAGAAGGCCTCTGGGATTGGTAGGGAGTTTGGTGAATACGTATGTTTGCGTTCTCATTTCCATACTTTACGTGTATTAACATGTAACAGGCGCTGCGAGCTTTCACGGAACCAAAGACTATTTTGATCAAGTAGGCCATCGTCGCCTTTTCTTCAGTAACCTAAGAGTATAGCTAACGGTGAACTAGTATGAATTCATCATAAAGTTCAGCAGACGATGGACGACAATAGACTTGAGTGTTGGTGGATTTGTCAAAGCTCAGCAAGACTGTACGCAAGTGATACAAGTAACTTCTACAACTAGCAACTATAGATTCATGGCATAGCCGCTTGTATTCAGAAATAGAAGAAGATGTTGAGTGAATGATCACGCATGAGTCTCGCTTAATTATCCGGCCTCATTACGCCTAAAAGGGACATTTGTTCTTAGCTCTGCATCTAGAATCGGGAATAAACCGCTCGGCGGGTTGACTAGAAGGAGACTTGCAGGCTTCTATTTTTCTCTACAAGAAGAGGACTGGGACTAGAGGTTTGCTACGGCCAGCTGAGCAATAACTTATCCCCACCATATCTGCATCAGCAACTAGTGTTTGTCTACTCGTAAACGCTATCCTTCTTCAGCGTTACATTACGGGTGGGACTGTGTTATCTCAAAGGTCAATCTGATCTTCCCCAATATCCGAGACATATTCATAATCTAAGAAGCACAGTACAGAAATGGCACATGTACCCCAGACCGGGGTTTTAGAAGAAGAATATTCTGTAGAAGTTGGTCAGCCACAGCGGCTTTTGTCAACCGACTAGTGCTATCCATCCATCCTTGATGAGGCAACAAAAGTCTGGAGGCGGAGATGGGTGGTGGGGATAGTTGTGGAGAGTAGACCGGCGAGCGCCCCCCGAAGAAGCCGAGCGAATGCGGGGAGAGGAATTTGAGATGACATGGAATTCTTTAGCAGCAAAGCGCACGTGGTAATTATTCGTATGACGGAGCATGGAAGCCGGCAATAAAATAGAAGGCAGGGACTTGCGTTGTGGTAAGATGCCGCGATGGAACTGCTCCAAACACCATGGAGAACCCGAAGGACAGGAGAAACCGGCTCCGTACGAAAGACAGAACACGGATAGCATGCCGCCGATGTAATTCGAAAAAGGTCAAGTGTGATGCGGCTCCTGGAGTTCCTTGTTCAGGCTGCCAGATTGCCAAGGCGGAGTGTATCCTCATCGATTCCAAGCGTGGACGGTAGGTCGGAAATGTGACATGTTATCTCCCGTCACAATGATGGCAGGGCTGACGAATACTGTAGATATGTTCGTCGGAAGAATATACCGCCAAGTGAAGGACAAACACGAGACGAAACACCGGTTTCTGTATCACCTCCAAAGGATCAGTCACCGGTGTCTCATAAAGACCACAGCAACAATCATGCGGCTCCTATCTCTGAGGGCGTCTCGAGTGTGGAACCCGCGGATGGCCAACTACTACGCGGCTTATCGCAATCCTTTGAACGCCGAGCTCCTACTGATTCCAGTGCATTATTCTATCTGCATATTGCCGATCAGAGCGTTCGTCCAACACAACAGCCAATAAACGATTCCATCAGGACTTTCTACGCTGGCGACTCGTTTAGTCTTACTTATGCCATCCACGATGTGCTGGCTCCCTTTTTGAGTCATAGACTCAATTATCAGAAACGCCTGCATTTTCCTATTGCCGAGGGGTTTGATCCCTCAGACATGGGGCGTGAGAATATTGCTAATGTTCAAGTAACGCTGTTGCGTGAGAGGAATATCCTCCATCGTTTGGGGCCAGATGCCTTGGAAGGGTTGCTTGATGTGTATTTCCGATGGTTCCATCCAGCCTTTCCCTTACTCAACCGGAAAGATTTTCTTCAAAAGTGTCTTCGCAACCAAATGTCCTTACTGGTTCTGAATGCATTATTACTAGTTGCTGCTACAATCTGTGACCAGGCAGACATAGCCTTGACAGGATGCAAGAGCAGGCAACATGCCCGTACGGTCTTTTACACACAAGCAAAAGCTTTGTACGATGCCGACCTGGATCCAGACAAAGAGAACAACGTTGCTGCTGTATTCTTGATGAGCTTTTGGTGGGGCGGATCAAACGACGAAAAGGATTCCTGGCATTGGCTGGGCATCGCTGTGAGCCTGGCACAGAGCCTAGGGATGCATCGATCGTGAGTACCTGCTTTAAACCTAGACTATATGGGACTGTTGTCAAAAGCTCACACCTTGGAATTGACAGAACGGCCAAATCCCACATGAGTAGCGAAAAGTCGAAGCTCTGGAGGCGCATATGGTGGTGTATACGCATTCGGGATACGCTTACGAGTGGCTCTATCGGTAGACCACAGCATATTGCCCACAGAGACTGTGATGTAGAGATGCTCGAGCCCGACGACATGGCCAATGAGAATCTTCTAGGGGCTGAAGAAGCGATTTATGCTTGTCAAATGGCACGTCTATCCATAATATGTAAGTCCTTTTTTGGGTTGTCCTATGTCTACACACTGTCTTACATCCTTGAACCATAGTCAGCAGAATAATCGCGTCGCGATACGCTGCAGTCCAATCAACAAGTCCTACCCAAAAGACTCAGCTTGAAGACGATTTAGAAAGCTTTCGACAGCAGGTTCCAGCCGAATTGCAATACAAAGGCGTCCATGCCGAGAACGGCCAAGGCTTATGGTCCGCGATGCTTCTCATGGCTTACAAGTATGTAATTTGAGCCGAACATGCCAAGCAGTATTGCTAATATTCACCATCACAGCTTTGGTGTGATCCTTCTCTGTCGACCTACAAGTCCTGGAGACGAGACTGCTTCAAATTTCTGGGGAGATCGGCCGAAAGCTATGGCTGCTGCGAACGAAGTTACGAGAGTGATGGAAGATATCCTTTCCACCTCTCTCGTCCGCCTTTGCCAAATCCATACGTTCGTGTGCTCTTATTAGATCTATACTTGTCAAGATTCTGGATAGCTAACCACTAGGCAGTATCCCTGCTCTCTTCAACTCTCTGTCTATGCACGTTTTCTCTCTTTGCACCTCAGGAGCTATTGGGAGGGAACTTGCCGAGAATCGAGCACGGACATGCATGCTTGGATTGACCTGTCTTCAAGAGTCATGGCCTGTTAGCGGTTGGATCTTGAAACTATTCGTTGACATTATTGAACGACTTCGTAGAAAGCTTACGAACCGAAACAAATCTGGAGAGCTGAGTATGGTGACGGCTAGCCCTGCTCTTGGCCCTTCACAGCAACAAAAGAACAACACTCACCCATATAATCAACACTTGGGGACTATGGAGGATATGGGAAGACGATCAAATACACGAGAACTCGACATCACAGGCGCCATGGACTCAACGTCTAGGCCACCTCTAGAGGCACTGGGCGATATTCCATTATTATCAAACGATTATTCTGCCTTCAGTAACACCAACGCTGAAATGTTGCCGAATCTGTTTGTATTGGACGATCTGTTTTCTGATTTGGATTCAGGTCAAGTGAACTTTTTCGATTTGTTGGAGGTTCCAAACTACGATACTATTGATGGCATCTCTTATTAGGCCTCATCTTTGTATTTCTATACCTGTATATCTATGTCTATCTAAAATGCGTCTATATCGCAAGTTGACACCTAGTATGATATATCTCCATAGTCATTAGAATACAGCAATGACACATGGCGGAGATCCAACAGCCCCAATAACATGGATCGGAGCACTTGTTAAGAAGAATGACCATCTCTCTAATTCTTCACAAACAACACTCAGCTGCTCCAAATTCCACAGCTCTCCGATTGGAGTTCCCCACTGGCACAAGAGCCACTCATGGAGGCAGCAGTCCTCAGGATAAGGCCAAGCCTCCCATCCCATTGTATCTCCAGCAACGGCTGAGAAGTGCTTGGAATAAAGCCAGCGAACAGTTTCCATATTATTGGCTACACCAATCATGTAATGCTGCTGATTGGTACCGAGAGCCCTAGTAGACTTATCCGCTTGACTATAACGGCAATGAGCTAAGTTTGCGCCAAAGATGATCTGCTGTCTTACTTGTGCCAACGAACAAATCCAGTTCTAACGATAAGAACGTCTCCTTGGTGGCATTCTGTGCCTTGAAATTTGAGTACGTCTTCTAATTCGGAGACTGGGATCGCATAGGGTGATATAGCAGACGGGGGCTCTTTGCCTGGGTTGTGATATTCCCACCATCTTAACTGTAGTATTCTCGTCAGCATTTCTTTTTGTAGATTAGCCGTTCCTCCAAGTATGACTTACCCAGTCAACTAACACTCCTCTAGCAACAATTCCACCTCGTTCACAAACGTCTAATCTGTGTTAGAAGCCTTGCTTGAAAGAGCAATTTAGGGTATGAGAACTAACTGTGAAACCCATTTCGCGGTGATTTCAAGGCATCTTCTATAGACAAACCGTTATAGAATAGGCCCTGTTTCTGTATACTCCACTTGACCAAATATCAGCACTGAATTCATATAGTCATCCTATGAGTCAACTTACGTGTTTCAAGCTATCCCACTGAGAGCTTGTCTGAGTGTTGATCTTGATCTCATCATCAAGCCCGAGGAAACCCTCCGAAGCCATTTGCTTAACATTATGCTCAATGGGAATGCGACCAAAGCCTGGGAATTCGAGGTTGTTCATAGGCCAATCAAGCTGCACGTGCTTCCCGGTACGAATCTCAAGCGAGGCATTTCTTACGGTGTCGGCGTTGAGTAGGTTCAGGGCTACAGAGTCTGCGTTAGAATATTCAATGAGACCATGCAAGGGAGTATAGCATGTCTAAGCTCACTACCGAGTTCATCCTTGTTTCCATCCTTGTCGAAGAATCCCCAAAGACAGCCCTGAGGCTGCCCCGGAACAGACGGCAAATCATCAAAGGCTGGGAAGCTATATTCGTCGATGGACACCATGTTGCGTTCGGAGTGGCCAAGCCGATGATCGATAGTCTGGGAGGCTTGGAATGGACAGCAGCCTCCTCAGCTATAAGCACGAATCCATCGTGAGCATCGGTGTCTCAATCTTCCCCACACCGATTAATTGACGATTCATCTGGGGTCCGCGGGGTAAAGGAGAAGCGTAATCCGGGGTAACGGGAGAGAAAGGATATACAGTCAAATTACAGCTATTTGTGAAGACGAAAATAGTTGGTAAACTCAAGATGCCGAGACTCGGCTTCTTAGCCAATTAGTGGACTACATCCCAGACGGTCGCCAAAGAGGACTTGGGTGGCTTGCTAGCTTGACATGCAGTGAATGGGAGCGGTTCCAGTCTGTGGAACTTTGTAAGACTATTTGTTCTCCTTATTCTCTCCGATCGACAGCCTCTAAAAAATATCCTCTTAGATTCTTCATCTCATACATTGATTGAATTCAGCAGTCCAAATGGTCTCGCCGGCATTGTTTCGGATTCTGGTAAGTCACAGTCTCCTAACTTCATAATTATCTTTTAGTCGTCAACTGACTGTTCGACTCATCAGATCGTGGCCTTCGTGGCTCTCGGCAGTGTAACATATGGTTACTGCTCCAGCATCATTGCCACGACTCTTGGACAGCCATCATTTATCGCCTACTTTGAGCTCGATACTCGTCCAAATGCCACACAGCTTGAGGGTGCCATCAATGGACTCTTCCAGGCTGGTGGCCTCTTCGGGTGCTTGTCTTGCATCAAGTCCGCCGACTATCTTGGTCGAAAGCGTGCCATCCTGTTCACCTCCATCATTGCCCTTATTGGAGGCGCTCTGCAGGCTGGCAGCGTCAATATCGCCATGTATCTCGTTTTTCGTTTTGTGACAGGGCTTGGAATAGGTATGACTGTACGACCTGCATACACTTATTCACACCACTAATTGTACTATTACCTTAGGCTCAATGGTCGTCCTCATTCCTCTCTACCAATCCGAAATTGCACCGCCTCGTATTCGCGGCCTTCTTGTCGGTATGCACGGTGTCATGATCTGCATCGGATACGCTCTCGCCAGTTGGGTCGGCCTTGGGTTCTTCTTTGTGAACGCGTCTGGTGCGCAATGGCGTCTTCCACTAGCTATACAGTGCCTCCCGCCTCTATTTCTCGCGATCGGTATTTCGTTTCTTCCCGAGTCGCCTCGATGGCTCCTGGATCAGGATCGTCCAGACGAGGCTCTCAAGGCCTTTGAAGCGGTCCGAGCAGAATCCGACGATTCAATGCTGCAGGACAGGACAGCTATTCTGGAAGAGTTTCGCATGCTTAGAAGCCTCATTCAGCACGAGAAGATGGCCAAACATCGATTCATTGATCTTTTTACTTCGCCTGGAATGCGCAAAAGGTGTCTGATTGGCTTTCTTATCTTGTTTGGCTGTCAAGGAACTGCCACCTTGGTGATTAATAGTATGTTATAAACCATCAGGAAAACGAGGGGAAAGCAATTCTAACTCTATACCTTTTAGATTATGGCCCGACGCTATATAAAGCTCTCGGTTTCTCCACCGTTCGTCAGCTTCTGATTCAATGCGGTTGGATTACCGTGTGTCCCTTTGGAAACATCATCAATTCGCTTATTGTAGACCGTGTTGGCCGTACGCGTCTGCTTGTTGTTGGCTTTACCGGTGTCATCACGGCTCTTGTTGGCGAATGCATCACCGTCAGTATCTTCCAACGCACAGGTTCGCGAAGCGTGGCTGGGGCAGCTGTCTTCTTTCTCTTCTGGCACATGGCTTGCTTTTCATCGACTTCCGATGCCACCTCTTACATCTATGCATCCGAGATATTCCCAACTCCCCTGCGCGCAAAGGGCCTCGCAGTATCCGTCTCTGGTCTTTTTGTTGCGACCATCATATTCTTACAATGTGCACCAACTGCCTTTGCAGTTATTGGTTGGAAGTATTACCTAGTCTTCATCGGCTGTACCACCGTGATCGGCACTTTCATATGGTTTTATTGTCCCGAGGTAAGATGTCTTCTTGTTTAGCACCGTATTGACGCTAACAATTTCCTCAGACTAGCCAATTATCCCTTGAACAAATCGGTGAGCTCTTCGGAGACTCGGTTGAGGGAGTATATACGGACGAAAAGCTTGACTATGCTAAGAGCAATACTATCGAGGATGTCTCTGCTGTTCCACCTGAGACTGCTGAGAGAGCTGCTGAGAGAGTTTAGCAGTAGTTATCTTTTATAGGCAGCTTCCGGTATTATTATTTATCACTTTTATACTTAGGTACATATAGTCAAAGTTTTGTGATATGCAATGCCGGGTAGCAGAGCTGGGATGCTAGCTAGCATTTCTCCAGTTGTAACTATATCACCATTATCCTCATATGAAGATGTTTCCTTACCTGTGCAATACTATCCTGACACAAGATGGCTCTATGCTATTAATAATTGAATTCCAGAAAATGGGATCGTATGCCAAAAGCTATGTGGAGAAATACAGAGATATACGCAAATATTGAATGTCCAGATCTACTTATACTCCCTATTAAAGGGTAAGTTCCGAGGTAATCAACTATGCATTGATTTAGATGAGAAAAAATATATGAAGCAACTAGATTGATGTAGTCAGAATTGAAGAAATAGAATTGAACTGCAGGCTTATAATCAGTCTTGCCCCTTCGTCGAAAGAATGGTTTCATGTCGAAATGTTGGAATGAAACGAGGAGCATTGCTGATGGATTATTATTTTTCCAAACCCCGACTCATACTGAGTAATGTCATGTGATATTACATGTGCCTTCGCCGTTGTCGGTGAGATATTGTGTGGGCCTCTTGGCTTCATCGGACGGAGTAATTTGGGGTAGATTCCAGCCATCTTCATGTAAGAGGCGACTCACGCAACGCCAGCGACATGTATCAGACAAAATGCGGCACAAGGTCAAGGTGCCCCCATGCCAGTTCTGCAACAAGTCCTTTCTAAGGACTGAACACTTGCGCCGCCATGAGAGAACACGTACGCGATTCTATGAGACTCCCCAGCTTATTCAATGACCGAACTAACCGACTTGGACTACTGGCAGATACCAAAGAGAAGCCCCACGCTTGTATATGTGGACGGAATTTCTCACGTCAGTATGTGAATTGTTGCCCTTGTAAATCCGATTCTTCCAATACTTATCTGAAGTAGGGACCTACTCTCTCGCCATGTGAAGCTAGCCAAAGAGTCCGAGGGCCATGGGCCTCTCAGCCCCAGTGTCTCTAACCGACAAAGAAAGTCGGTTGACAACTCTGAAAACACTATGCTGAACTTTGGATCAGCCATTGAGCTTAGAACTGATAGTGGTCCAAATACCGACTCGGTTCTGTCCACTAGTGACACTCAAGTCTCCCCTTCTGAGACCGCCAACCTGATTCCAACAGCACTCACGAATGAGCTGGACATGCTCTGGGATAGCTTCCAGCTACAGCACAATCCTTTTGATCTTTCCTTCTTCAGCCCAGAATTTCCCATGAACTTTCAACCATTTGACTTTGCGCCTTCCCTCGATATACCATCATTGCCGGAGACGACGACACCTGCCAGCGACGTCTCAGGCAGAGCAGAAGAATCCATCTGGCAGGACGATTTACCATGTGCCTCTGAATTGTTACGCCAGCCACCTCTCAAAGATTCCACAATACCTCCTCGTCCTAGATTACCCAACATATCGACTACTACCCAGAGTACCGAAGCGTACTTGCCATCTGCGCCGAGGAACCCGTGCTACATGTCCTCCCAAGATTACGACCTAATCTCTGCTTCTGTTCAAGATAACGCTGCTCTTCTTCCCCTACAATTCCAGCTCCCCTCAAAACACATCCTAAGCAGGTATATCGAAGGTTTCTCCGGGTTTAACTTACACCGACCTTTTCTGCAACTGTCCACGACAAGCCTCTCCCAAATGCCCCTAGAGCTTGTCTTTGCGATGGCTGCAATGGGCGCACAGTATCGGTTTGAGGCAGAGTCGGCATTGTCTCTATACTACGCCGCGAAAAGCATCATAGATGCAAGACTCAACAAAGTTTCAGCAGCTGTAGTGGAAGCAGCACGAAACTCGACAATACAGGCAAGGCCAGCACTCGAAGCCATGCCTAATATCGCGGCAAATTCGGCAGGCCCACCGGCCATTAGTATCGAGACAATTCAAGCCATGATCATTTGCATGTCCCTATGTTCATGGGAGTACAAGAACTTACTGCCTGATGCTTTCATACTGGCTGAACAAATTGTGCTTCACTTACGCCAGGGAGATTATCTTCGCCAAGAAGATCCATCTGAGGACGAGACGTGGTTGCAATGGATTCAATGCGAAGGACGCAGACGAACCGTTTTCATCGCCTTTATACTCTTTAATCTACACTCAATCTTCTACGACACACCGCCGCGGCTTATGGCTCGTGAGCTTTGGTCGATCAAAATGCCACAGCAGGAAGCTCACTGGTGGGCTGCCACAGCGCTCGAATGGGAGGAAATCCGGCGGCGTGATCCCCCCATATGCCGCACTTTTGGTGATTATTACTCGGACTTAGTAGTCCCTCGTGAATCTCGAGGCCCGAACCATCGAACTTCTGCGTTTGGATGTCTGGTTTCGATTCATGGTCTCGTCCAGCAGATTCAGCTTACGAGGGACACACTCTTACATATTGATGTACCCGGTGCGGATCTCGATACAACACCACTGTCAGAGGACGTTTATATGAAGTTTAGGCGGGCACTCTGCCGTTGGGATAGCGGCTGGGCTTCGAGCAGAGAATCTACCACGCAGCCCATTGCCCACATGGCACCACTAGGTTTCAATGCCACGGCAGTGTTCCGCATCGCCTGGATAAGGCTGTGCTTTAACGCAGTTCCAAGCCGGAACTTTAGCAGCAGAGATCCTGCCGTGATTGCAGCTTCTTTTGCCCGATGCCCTCTGCCAGAACGCTCGCCGCGCCTGTACTCGGCGGTTCTCCAAAGCGCACATGCGCTCAGCATACCAGTGCGGATTGGCCTGAGATATGCGTCGAAAACCCAGATTCTATCTTGGAGCATTATTCACAGCATTGCTAACCTGGAATGTGCTCTGTTTCTAAGTAAATGGTTGGAGCGAGCCAGCTTAGAGAGCCACTTATTGCATGACGAGGAGAAGGTGTTGGTTCGCGTCATTGCGCGAATATTAAAAGAAACCCCGTTCTTTAACCCTGTTTTGGATGATGAATTCAGCGCAACGACGATCAAACAGATGGCATATTCGGTTTTAAAGCTGTTTACGGAGATGTTCAAACAGTCGCATTTGTTTGATGCGATTGGCTCGTGTATAGAAGCGGCTGATCGATATGCGTCCACCTTAGAATGTTATAATGAGATTCAATAAGAATTGTAATTTACGGTAAGAGACCAAACATATCATTTCTATTATTCCAATAAGACGGCTTTATCTTTTCAAAGTAAATATTCATTTATGCAAAGCTAGTGTTCTACTGCATCAGATTTGTAGCTTTTGATCTTCGAAAAAGTTTATCTGCATCAAATTTTGCTTTTTGGTTCCTCTTTTTACCTTTTCCTTTGGGAGCTAAAAGCGACACACATTTTGGCGTTTATATACTTCGAATGGGTTCCTATATAAACTCATGTACCCCCGTTCTCTGCTAGGTAGGTTTTCTGACCTGTGCACAATTTTATCTTG
The DNA here is from genome assembly GCA_002022785.1 of Trichoderma guizhouense. NCBI lineage: Eukaryota > Fungi > Ascomycota > Sordariomycetes > Hypocreales > Hypocreaceae > Trichoderma > Trichoderma guizhouense. The sequence continues at coordinate 1,411,955 of LVVK01000003.1, read as the reverse complement.
ATATACCATATTCTTCATACATACCGGCATCAGCTGAGTCGCCACCATGCCTCTCTATCAGGTATTACGCCGCCTCATAAACGGTAACACCAGGATCAAGCAGAATCTCTCCTGTCCAATCCTTAACCTCCCAATCGAAATCATTCTTCTCATCGTCGAGCGCCTCCCGCAATATCAACAAATCATTCTATCTCAGACTTGTTATCCATTGCGCCTCATTATCCGAGAAAACAACAAGCTACAAAATCTATGCGCCATTAATCTCGATGAAGATGAGCGACAAGAGTATATTTTTGCTATAGCTCGCGGTTGTCCTGATTTCTGGGCCTGCCATAAATGCGTTAAGCTCCATCGTATTAACCGGAACGATACTCCGATGAACCCACAGCCTGCTATTCAATGCCAAACCTCATGCGACTGCTACTATTATCGAGTCAACTATAAACAATACTTTCGACATATCCAATATAAACTCTTCCATCGCCATATGCAACTAGCTTTGAAATATACACGCCTAGAGACAACGGGAACTGTCTTAGGAAAAACATACAAAGATCATCTCAATCGCTTATTGCAGCCAGTTTTAGGATTCATCCACCCACATCAAGACGGCATGGCTAGCGGGATTAAAGGAACATTATCGCTATCTCCAAAGATCACAACAGATGGAGAATTCCTCATCCACTCCAAACATACATTCTTCAAAGACGTTGAAAATGTCTCTATCAAATCTTTGGGATGGCTTCAGATTTGTCTACATCAGTTTTTGACTCCTGAAGCTCACATGCATAAACTGCATATAATGCCATGTCACCTCGTCGACGATCAATTTTGCAGCTACTGGTGGAATGATTTGCTGACAAACCCAACATCTGCCCTTGGATCCGTTGTTTTGAGCGCCTTCCTCAGAGAAACTGAAGTTTGTGGCTCGTGTCCCTATTGTGAGACGGACTTTTCTGTTCAGGCTTCTTCTGAAATCGCCATACTGCGCGTATGGCAACGTTTTGGGTCAGAGACAAGTTTGTCGAGCAACATTTCATGGCAAGGGCAGATTCGACTACTACCTGAAAGAGTTGTTGCTTCTTACCCTCCTGGAAGTATTCGGCAGTTGTATGGCTAGATTCGGACACAAGAGGTTGGATTCGATCATCTGAGATAAGCTAGATCTATCAGAAGATTTGAACTATATCAATGCCAGAAGTTCTAATGCTGGCTATGTCAACGCTTAGACAGCGATAAAAGTTCAAGTCGCTGCTGATGAATGCTGCCAGGCAAGACTGGAAAATAATTGTAGTAGCATTTACTAGACAAATATAGACATAGTAGCAGTTATTAGAGAAAATAGATATTCATTCATACCAAGCTAGTTGTTCACGTTCAAAACATAGTCACTAGAAAAAAATCCCTATTGACTCCTTCAACTCCGTACCATGATCTCTGTATGCAGCACGTTAAGCTCACACCAGATTAAAAATACTTCGAAGAGCCGTTCCAAACGTTCGAACAGCCACCTCCATGCTCTCAGCACTAGATGCCGCAAACGTGAGGCGGAAAAACACGTCGTCCAGAGGCAAATCCGGCTCGGCCCTGAACCAGGAACCCTTTGCTACTAGGACGCCCCTCTTGAGGCACGCAGCGAATATTTCTTCTTCGATGTCGAGAGCAGAGTATAGTTTGGCGTTGGGTCGCAAGCTGTGGTTAATTTTGATCCAGCACTATTGCAATCACGATTAGCCCTTGTGCCTCTATGTGCTCATGCATTTGTCTTGGATGTATACATGCACTTACAAACATGCCTGCACTCGGAGAATTCCAGCTGACAATCGACTTGGGTAGAAACTTCTCAAACGCAGCCAGCATCACGTCTCTTCTCCCAGTATATTCTGCCTGTAGGTGCTGCAGCCAGTCGAGGAATCCCTGGTGGCCCCATTTCTCGTCAACTAGCTTGTATATGAGAGCCTGGGAGAAGCCGCTGGGCCCTTGACTCGCTGTTTCAGCGTGCCGGATGAAACGCTCAATCATTTGCTCGGAGGCCGTCACCCAGCCCATCCTTGCGCCAGGGACGATGACTTTCGAGAAGGAGTCGATGCGCATTACGCGGCCGTCGGTGTCGATGCTGAGAAACGAAGGGGGAAGATTGAAGAGAAATGTGTTGATAGGGAGCTTTAAAGAGTTTTGAGAGGAGTGTGAGTCGGATCGTAGCTGAAGAAAATAATAAGGGTCGTCTTCAATGATGTAGATGTCGTGCTTCTGACAGACTTTGTATATCGCTCTTTTTCTAGCAGCGCTTTGGGTTGATCCTGTCGGGTTCTGCCCTGTCGGCACGGTGTACAGGACATGTGGTTTTCGAGCTCCTTTTTTCGCAGCGTCCCAGTTGGTGAGAAGCTCGTCCATGACTTCTGGTATGGGGCCATCGGCATCCATCTTGATACCAACCGTTTTGATGCCCATCGGAAGGGCAGTCTCTAAGGCAGAAGCATAACAATACTCTTCTGTCATCCACGAGTCGCCTCTGTTCTTATCACATAGCATTCGCAGCGCTTGATATATGCCAGCTGTGTTCCCCGTTGTTAAACAAGTATCCCAATCGGCATAGAGAGGTTTATGGACGAGTTCTGTGTGCTCAGTAATCCATCGGATCATCTGAGCTGAACCTGCTGCTTGGCCGTAGTTTAAAGCCACAGAGAGGTCGAACGCTGCGTCTCCAGAGGCGATGTCGTGTAGTCCCATCGCAATGGTGGATTCGGCTTCGAATAAGTCGCTCTCGGTGGCACCAGGTATCGCAGGAATCGCAGCACTTATAGAGTTGAATGGGAAATAGTCGGGGCTGGGAAGGCCACCAGCTAGTGAAATCATTCCCGGTCTCTTGAGAAACCTGGCGGCTACTTTCAAGATTCCAGGAGCTCTTGCTCGGCATTCATCGGTTAGGTGATCTGAGACGGCATCGTTAGATATGAGATGTCTCTTTGAAGTTACTTGAAATAGCACTTACTGTCCCATCTCTTTGCTGCCGGCCTATCGGATGACTTTTTTCATCAGAGTAAGTTGCATGTATTTTACAGATTTACAAAAGGTGAACTAACTCTGGAACACTGCAGTTTGAACATGTCGGAATCAGCATAGGCACCTGTCGGAGCCACCATTTTTCCAACAGCCTGTCGACGGGCATCGATATCGGCAATTGTGGGGGTTTTCAGGATGCCATTGCTGAGACAAACACTCGAGTGCCATTCTGGACTCGCCGTGTCGTCTAGTAGAATGCCTTCTGTAACTAAAGGTGCCATATTGCGATGTGAACCCTTGGCCATGTTAGATGGACTACGAGGAGGTGGGACTTACTAGTTTCAGAAGCTGGCAAGAATTGTTTATAAAGGACAGGGGGGCTTGGGGTAGTTATTTATCTGGCTTATAAATATCCATAAATATCCATCTGCAACAGTTGTCACTCTTTCTCTTACTCAACCTGCTCATAACGAATTAAGGGTGTGGGGCTTCTCTGTATAAGTTGGACGCGAGTTGGGGTAGAAAAGATGCCGTGGGGTAGATTGCGACGAATCGACTCCAACAGTGGCCACCGACACTTGCGAGACTCTAAACCCTATGAGTAAATATTTACTATGAAAAGATAAAACCATCTATGCTATTGAAACAATAGAAATGATGCGTTTGGTCTCTTACCGTAAAAAGAACAAAACTGCCAGTCTGCCGTTGTCTAAAACAAGACGGGACGCTAGGAGACACAAGCGCTGAGGAAAAATAAACAATTTCGGGGGAGGTGGACGGTAATAGGTGGCGGCCCCGACCGGTGTCGACAACAATAACAATGTTTTTGTTCTGTCTCGCGCAATACGCTTCTCAAGGGCAGCGTATCGATTTAAACCCTCCTCTTCGTCCGGAGCCAGGCCCGGACTCCAGAACCATCGTCGGACTGACTCCAGGGCGGCAGAGATCTTCGGCGCAGTATTAATGATGCCTGGTTGCAAACGGTATTCACAACAGCACAAATATTGCTGATGGCAGCATTAGTGGCGCCTAAGGCAACAGGCAGGCTCATGGCTACGGTTTCGTCGGGGAGAGGGGCTTTTGTATAAAGAGAAGAAGAAAGGGAAAAGAAAAGAAAAAACTACTAGGTATGTATTAATTTTAATACTGATACGATATTGGCAAATGGTTATCTCTTTCCTAGGATACTAAAAGTAAAACCGTTCCTTCTTAAAATAAAACGCCATTTAAAATAAAACGCCATCTATTTATTTTCTCTAATAAATACTATTATATCTATATTTCTCTAGTAGCTGCTACTATATTTATTTTTCTCTAGTACCTGCTATTATATCTAGGTTCCTCTAGTCATTGCTACTATAGTTACCCAGTTTATAGCAAAATCCGCGTGCTAGCTAAATAAACATTCCCCTACAAAAGACATCGTCAAGTATGCGGATTCGTTTCTATATGGAACTTTTATCTCTGTCGTCGATTACATTGACTCCTGCTTATGAGAGAGTCTTGGTAAACCAAATGCTGTCTTCTAATATATGTGCGGGTTTAGAGGTACTTGTAAGCCTCTAGTTCTAAAGTAGTGCCACAAGTACTCCATTACGGTCTTGCAACATGCATGACTGGTGTCTTGGCGAGAGTCACTCATTGCATCTCAAGACACAAGATGAGAGCTTCAAAGCCAGTTTGGCGATTTCTCACTAACATCAATCTCATAGTGGTTTCAATCGACTTACATCGAGGTAAAGCGCCCTATTAATACAGCATATTAACCCTCAATCAACGCTAAAGAATAGATCCATGGATGACTAATCTCGGATTATGAAGCCGATGATACAATCTTCAGGTGAATGAGCATCCTCACTCAGTGAGAATCTCATCACATATCAGCTCATCTCGGCATCACACCAGTCATGGACGGAAACCTCGCCCTCACCGGAGCCCCGAGGCGCAAAAATGGCCGTCCACAGGCCTGCGAGCCCTGTCGAAGACGAAAAGTCGCATGCGATCACCGCGTGCCCGTATGCTCCCGATGTCGCCGCGGAGGAGTATCAGACAAGTGCGTCTATCTGGCCCAACCAGGCCAGCAGAATAACCACATCAACTCGTTGAGATCAGCCGCCGTTCCTTCTCTGAGGCCGCAGGCCACAAATGGCAGTCCAGTATCCATATCAGTCCCCGTCAGTAGATCACCACAAGCAACTCTAGAGAGCAATGTTGGGTATCTCGGCGCGACGAGTTTCTCGGCATTCTATGAAGAAGCGCAAAACAGCTTGTCGGTAACGGAAAAGTGCGAGTCAGAGTCGGACATGATGCCGCTCAAGACCGCAGATGTTGTCCCGCGCCTGGACGAGCTTGCTCTTGGCGCCCTGAGACACATTCCCGACAAAGCTTCGTCTCAGCTGCTAACGAGGCTCTACACAAGCTTTTACGGCGGCTGGAATACGCTTTCGGGGCGGTGGCTGAATGATTCTCTGTGGGCGGCGTTTGGAACAACTCTGGATCGTGTGGCGCGAGACGAGGAACTGTTGAGGCGCATGTCGTTTAAGCTGTGTCGGAACAGCGCGGTGCCTCTTGGGGAGTCTCATACAGATCCGCAAAAGTGGTTTGCCGAATTTTCGGGATCAAATTTGCGGTGGGAGTCTCTTGGCCTGCTCTATGTCTTTTGGGCCGGCGGCGCTCGAAGACTTCCTGAGAAGAATGTCATGTCCAGCGATTGTGAGGTGCTGCACAACACTCACGCAAGTCATCTCGTGAAGCAGTACAAGACGGCCGCGTGGAAGTGCATAGAGCTCTGTCGCGATGCGGCCAACAGTAACACCATGTTGTTATTCCTTATTTTGGGTCACAGCTTGTTGGAATCCAATGAGTCCGGGGATGCAGGTAACTCACCCAGTCTATTAGCCCTTGCTTTCTCTGTCAAGCATTCATCTAACAAGTGTACACAACTCTCAGGCATGCAGTACTGGAGGACGCACGGCGACCTCATGGCCATGACAACCTATCTCGGCCTCCACGTCTCTCCAAACGCCAACCCAAAGGACTTTTCCGTCACTGAGCAAACCAAGCGCCAGCTATTCGCCGCCATCTTCACACATGACAAGGTTACGGCCACTTTCACCGGGCGGCCGGCCTTTCTCAGCAGAAGATTCTCCTCAACGCCACTTCCTTTGGATATGAGTGAAGAGTTGTTATTGTCAAATCCTCCCCTCGCCGATTACACTGATTGCCGTGTGGATGAGAATGGATGGAGCACTGATGGCAAAATTTATTTATCGACAACGTTGCGTGCAAGAGCCATGCTGTCGTATGTAAGAGATGAGATTCTGGAGATTGCCTTGCAGAGCATGGATTTCGGGGGCAAGACGGCACTCCTGTAAGTTTAAGAGAATCACGCAATAGCAGCACCCAAGAGAGTTTGCTATTAACAATGACCAGGAATTTGAAGAAGCGAGAAATGCAAATCGTTGCCGAATTCCCGCCCTGCATACTCTACTCACACAACGACCTCAACAACCCAGACGTCTCAGGCAAGGACCTATACGCAAGACTCCTCATCTGGCTCGAGCACCTACAAAACCTCTTCTTCATCGAACGTCTCCTCAGCAAAGAAGACAGCGAGGAAGCAGGATCCCGACTCTTCGAAATCAGCCTCGAGATGGTAACGCTAGCCCACCTCTTCTGGACGCACCAGAACCGGCTCAAGACAGTAGAAGACTGCGTCGAATGGACAACAGCCTCGTTCGCAGCCCCGGCAGGCGGGATTCTATGCATGGAGCTGCTCCGGGGCAAGGCGCACGGCACAATGAGCGCCGCAGCCACAAAGGCCATCATTGTGGAGAAGCTCGGGATGCTGGCGGCGTTCCTAGACTGGGTGATGCCGTCGTCGCCAAACGCGGACATTTGCTTCCGCATCAAAAAGGTTGTGAGGCGGGTGTTGGAGCAGGCGCTGGAGGCGCCGGTGCAGACGAATATGTTGGATGAGGGCGGGCATTGGAATATGGACTTGTCGCCGGATTTGAATTCGTTTTTCAGTTTTGATTTGCTGGATACGTTTGAGTGGCTGCGGCCGGAGGGATCTGGAAGCGTGTAAGTGAAGACAGACGTGTGATGGATTCGTATGTGTTCATGGCTACATGGATTTGTGCGTAGCGTATTGGGTTATTCATGTGCTTGATTTAACATGACAAAGAGGCGATTGCTCTTGGAATGAAATTACAAATATTCATAGGATTCTCCTCTCATTCAATCTCATCTTGCCCACATCATACAGATCATGAGCCGTGTAAATATCGTAGAGCCACCCACCAACACACCCCACCAAGCCTAAACCTCGGCTATCAGCTCCGTCTCTTTCCATCTCGTCATCAACCAACTTTCAGCTTTCAAATCACAAAACCTATAACTTCCAACAAGCTTAATCCACCTCAACTCAACTCTCACCCAAAACCAAACACAAACGAACAAACACCAACGAACAAACAAGCTACAATGCCTCCATTCCTCCGCCCTCGCCTCCTCCTCCGCACCCTCACAACAACCCGCCTCTCCTCATCATCATCCTTCTCCTCCCGCCCATCGCCCCCCAAACTCCCCGCCGCCCAACAAGCCGAATTCGAACGCCTCCAGCGCGCGGCCGCCGTATCGTCCGCCTTTCAGGAAGTAGCTTCGACGCAAACTCCCCCCGCGACGGAAACTCCTCGCCACACAACAACCGCTTCCTCTTCTTCTACTACTTCTTCTTCTTCAGCTGCTGGTTCTGTTTCTTCGACGCAGAAGACGGATGAGGCTACGAGCCTTAATCAGGGCCTCTTTCGTGGCGCGCCGCCCGAATTCGAGGGCGATACGAATCCCAAGACGGGCGAGGTGGGAGGGCCGAAGAATGAGCCTTTGAGGTGGGGTGGGGAGGGGGATTGGAGCTATAATGGCAGGGTGACGGACTTTTAATCGAAGTTTGGGAGGCACAGAGAACGATTCTGCAAGACGTTCAGATACAATCAAGGCAAAACTTCTACGACACAAAGGGAAGAGGAAGAACAAAAAAAGGCACCGAGAGGTATGAGAAAAAGATGTAAGATGGAAAGGATCAACCGCGAGGAGATACCAGCGTCGCACGCAGCGACGAATTGTACATTACAACTATAGAATCTGAAGCATGTACTATTACTATCCCACGCATCATGATGAGTAGAGGGGGTATTCTTTCATATCCCAGAGAGGAGAGAGAGAAAAAAAGAACTCAAACACAAATCAGAAAAAAGAAAAAGCGAAGCTCCGGATATAAAATGGCCGCCGCCTCCCTGGTCCACTCCCAAAAACAAAGCATTTGCCCTCGCTATTTTGCTGTCCGCCCAAAATACATGCCCCGTATATATGAGTCCTCCCCCCTTCCCAGGGGATATCCCATCCCATTCCATAGGCCTTTCCTTGAACAAATCCTCATGATAATGGAAAAAGATCAATAATTAACAGAAGAAGAAGAAGAAAATAAAAACCAATTACTTTTCCTCAGCCGTTACCACCTTTTCTCGTTTCCCATATCTCGCATCTCAACATCCTTATCCTGGTCGTGCCCTTGAGAGTGGGTGTCGCTCATCTTTTCGTCGGGCTGATTCTCCTTGTCTCCTTCACTGTGTCGGCGCTTAGCCTCGGGAACTTCATCACCATTCTTTCTTTTCCCCCAGTTGCCGGAGATCTCGCTGCCGAGACTGGGCTTGCCGTCCAAAATGTCGGCCTTGCCCAGTCCTGTAATCATCACATAGTTGGCTGCCTGCTCCCTCATGCGCTCTCGTCGACCCTTTCCGCGAAGTCTAGCTTGCGGCTGGGCACCATTTTGCACCCAGCGGATGCTCTTGACCATGTAGCTTAGGCCATCGTGGACGGCGTGCCGTGATCCGTATTCTCCGCCAAACTCGCGGCTGGTAATTCCGTATCGCGTAGACGGGGCGTACTTAACGAGTCGAGGCAATATCAAAACATTCACGTGCAGGTCGCGCTCTGCAGGGATGGGCATTGGGCCCGCGATGGGAGGGGCGGTGATGAGTCCTTCAGACGTGGCATTAGCGGGCTCGTTTTCCTGGTTCTTAACCTTTCGCCGCTTGGTTTCGCCATTGAGGCCTTGCTCCAGATCCAGCAGAGATGTATCGACATCCTCGGTCCATTCTCCCTTGATCCATCCCCCGTGAATGCATGCCGCAACTACGTCCGAGTCGTCGGTGTAGACATCTGTACCCCAAAGGAATGCTCTGGCGGTAATCTCCTCTCGAGCCACCGAAGATAGGTGAACGCGCGACACTTTGACAGTCAGGGTGCAGTTTTCCTTGCCCTTGATCAGCTCCAGTGGCAATGGCTTTGGATTTGACGAGAAGCCGCGATGTGTGGGAGTATTAGGGAGTAGCCTTCCTGCCTTGAGGTCTGGTTGGTAGATAAAGTCGCCCAAGTGGTGGCGGGGATGGCCAGCAACCTGCTCCAAGACGGCCTTGGAGGATACAATGGTTCGCGGTTTGGGTGGGATCGCGGTCGGGGGACTCTGGGCAGATTTCGGGGCCTGGGCCGGTTGCGCGGGTCGCGGCGCATGGTGGTGATGATGGTGATGATGCGCAGCGTTCGGCATCTTTTCGGTCGGTGATTCCATCGGTGTGGCGCCCTTGAAATTCTTGAACGTGGTTACTGCAACGGTTGGAGAGGCGGTGCCTTCGGGTGCGTGGTGGTGATGGTGATGATGGTGACTATGGAAAACATGCGTGGTTAGCCTTTTTATACTGCTACCTCTGCTGCTCGGAGCCAAAGTCAAACAAAAACTTACTGATGGTGGTGGTGGCCATGGCCCCTCGCACGCTTTGTGCCACGTCCTACTGGCGTCAATCTGCCTGAACTCTCATCATCACGGCTCTCGTCTGTATTATGCTTCCGTCTTCTGCCCCTTGCGCCCTTGGTTGCACCGTCTGGTCCAGCATCCGGACCTTGGCTATCCATCTCGTCTCGTTTGGCCAGCGCGGCGTTGACGTACGGCACCGGGGCCGAGGTGACGGGGCTGGACAGGCCGCCCAAGCTCACGCCGCTGCCAATGCCCGCAAACATGCGACCAAACTCGCTCTTAATGCCTGGTTCTGCGGCGGGGCCCGGCTGCTGAGGCTGCGCACCCTGAACAGCCTGTGGGAGCGGGGATACGCGCCCTTTGCGGTTAATCTCCTGGATGGCCAGTAGGTTGCGCTGGTGAATACCAGGTCCAGATGGGTCGTCGACATTTCTGTTTCGCGCCGGGTCGAACTGATGGTGTCCGACGGGACCACCAAAAGGCGCGGACGAATGAGGCGGAGGCACATCGTCGAGAGGTCGAGGTCTAGGCTGCTGCTGCTGTTGTTGCTGTTGTTGCTGCTGTTGCTGCTGCTGCTGCTGCTGCTGGGCGTGGTGAAGCTCCATTCGGGCTCTATCTGGAGACTCGTGAGGCTGAGGTGGGCCAGCAGCGCCAGTCGCGCTCTGGGGATACGCTGGATGGGAGGTTGGAGGGAATCTCTCAGGAGGCGCTGTCGGATACGCTGAAGAGCTATGAGGCGCATAGGGCCCAGAAGCAGGAGGATAGTCTGGGTGTGGCCGCTGGTGGTCCATGGGCGCAGGCCTGTAGCTCGCCTCGGTTTCCGGTCGTCCCCAACGAGGGTCCCGAGGATCGCGCCGGTCGAGGAGCTCGGCAGGGGGTGCGCCGTAGGGGGCAGATTGATGTACCGGGGGTTCGCGATGCGCCTGGTCATGCGGGGGCAGCGGATGTCGGTTCGGGTCGCCACCAGAATATGCTCGCTCCCTCCCTTCTCGCTCTCGCTGTTGCTGCTGCTGATGTTGTTGTTGCTGCTGCTGCTGCTGCTGCTGCTGTTGCTGCTCGATTGCGTTTTGCCTTTCCCTTTCTGCTCTGTACCGATCATCGTACGGATAAGGCCTCAGGCCAGTCCTTTCACCGTAATCTAGACCCGCTGCTGATCGTGTGACTTCCTCCCGACGACCGTAAGCATCCTCCGGGCCTGGCACCCTCCCGACTTCCATCGGCCGGGGCGCCATGCCACCGTATGGCCTCGACTGAGCATTATTTTGACTAGGAGGCGGTGGTGCTGTAGACAGCCTTGGTGCATCTCGTGAAGGGTCGGTCGAGCTCGAGGGGTGTCGCGAGTGATAGGGAGGCTGCTGCTGCTGCGGCGTGCCGTATCGTTGTACGTCGGGGGTCGTGGCGTAGGGGCCTCGAGGAGAGGGCGCGGTCCCAGCTCGAGGGTCGTACGGTCGTTGAAGCTCGGGGGTTTGAGGTCGTCGAAAGGGAGGGTACTCGGATGATGCAGAGTGCATTCGAGGCGAGGCCTGGATAGATGCCGCAAAGCCAGGGCCAGAGGTCGAGGCGGATGTCGGGGCCGAGTGCGATGAGTATTGCTGCGCAGTCGAGGGAGGTTGAGCATCTCGCGAGGCTGGTGGCGGGCCGCCGAGCATGGACGAGATGGACATGGAGCTGCCGCCAGACGCTGAGCCAGCGCGCGCGATGGAGCTCAAAGCAGGCAGCTCACGACCTGAAGGAAAGGCGCTGGGTGGTCCGACGGCCACAGGGGGAGGCCGCGGTGGCGGTGGCCCGTAGGTCATGGCATGAGGCGGCGGCGGGTGAGGCTGTTGGTGATGCTGCGACATGGGATGCTGCTGATGCTGCTGCTGCTGCCCCGGCTGCTGGGGAGGCGAGGTGGGCGGCGGCATGTTGCGACTCAGCTCGCGAGCGGTGGGCAGCGACGAGGCGCTCTGGGCACGCGAATGGCTGTTCTCGGGATAGTCGCGGACGTGCGAAGGGCGGTAGGGCGCGTCCGAGGTGCGGCGCTGGTGGGCATAAGCAGGGCTGGCGATGCGATGCGAGGCTGGCGGCGGTGCTGCTGATGACGAGGTCGATGCCGAGTTCGAGGGCGGCAGGGGAAAATGCGGACGGTGATGGCGGTTGTGGTTGTGGTTGTGGTTGTAGAGAGCTGGCGACCGTCTTGGATCCATCGTGCCGAAGTTTTAGCTACTTAGCTCGAAAATTCCGACCCGGGCGGAGCGATCTTGGGGCCTCGGATGGGCTGAAGCTGCCGCCCCGTTGCCGCGAGGAATGGACAGACAGCAGGTGAATCGAGGTTGACGGACGGGAGGCGAGTCAATGACTTGCGAAGATGCAAGTTCAGCTTCTCCAAATCACGGCCACTCCCCCGTATCGAATCGCACCGCTGCAGTCAGTCGCCTGTGGGCTTGCGCCCGGCAGCTGCCGTCTGGCAGGGCGTCGAGCCGAATTGCTGCTCCCGGGGTGTGAGGCCGGGTGGGCTAAGCGCGCCAAATGCTCGCCAGCTGGTCTCAAACGCCGCGATCCAATGATCCAATGCAAACCGGAACCTGCCACTGGGAACCTTGAAAAAAATCAAAAAAGTGCGCCCAGCCACTGACAGCACGCGACGGCCCTGCGCTAGAAAACCTTGAGCTCGGCAAGCGCCCCTTTGTTTCGCCCGAGCGGCCACAATCCAGCTTTCAAACAAGTGACAAGTCCACTTTTCTGGAGCACGAGTACAGTAGAAGGTAGAAAAGAAGGCTGGTTTTTGGAGATGTAGGAAGAAGATGGAAAAAAATTAGTGACACGCACGGCAGAGGCCAGTCAGCCGCGCAGGGATCCGAGCTCCCCTTGCTGGAGTAACGAGATGCGCGAGGACGCTTTGGATTTGGTGAGGGGGAGCCGGGCCAGGAGACGGTGGGGAACCAGGATATGCAGGCGGGAGTCGCTGGTCTGTTGGTGGTGTGTGGTGGTGTGTAGTCTGCCGGTTTGTTGTTGTTGTTTTGGATTGTTTTGGTTGCTGTGCTGTGATGGTGTTTGCAAGTGGTGATGATGATGATGTGTGACGGGTATGGACATGGGCAAGGACATGGACGCTGATCTTGTCTGGACGAGATATCGTTGTCGTTGTCGGTGGCCAGATATAAGGTGCGAATGTTGCAGAGACGATAGCTGGGAATAGCTGCGAGTGTGTCTGGTATTCCTCTTCTTGTTCTTCTTTTCTTTTTCTTTCTCTCACTCTTGCTCTCCCTTATTTCTCTGCTTCTCACCAGATGCAACTCCCCGAGTCGTGAATGGCAGAAAATGAACCACCAGAAAATGAAACAGGCGGGAATCAAAAGGTGAACATCAATGGCTTGGAGCTAGTGGGCGCGGATCCCGGGGCAAGTTTTTGCTTGGCGCCAACGCAGGAGCTTTATGCGGGGAAGCTGCCAGAGGTGTGCCGATAGGCTATTTTGCGAGTACAGGGAGCTGATTGCAAGGTACTCGCCCGCCCGGGCTGCTGCGAGGAGCTACCTGGGAGCTGCGATTCGCTACATGGTGCCTTAGGTTGGCACTTGACATGCGCTGGGAGGCTTGAAGCCATCACCGTCATTTGATCGGTATTAGTATAGAGGCAAAGTTTACATATATCAATGGAATTGATCCATCGCGTATACATCAATGACGATTACATACATACACCGGCATTTAAGGCACCAAAAGGCACGACACGACAAAACAGCACCTGCACGTCGTTGGGCTACGTGCCTCACCTCGACCGGGAAATGGCTCAATGAGTGGCCACGGTCAGCTGAAGCTCAAACAGAAAATGGCTCCACGCGTGGGAAGAGAAAAAGCAAAAATAGGAAAAAGGAAAGAAAAGAAAAAAAAGAGAAGGGGTAAACGTGGGGGGAAAGACAACATGAAGCAGCAGCATCACGGACAACAACCTTATGATGCCTCACTTTTCTTTCATCCAGATTCACACATCTCAAAGGCCATTGATCTGATCCGACTTGATTTCTTCCATCCCGGCTCCCTCTTTCAATCTCGTGTGACAAATGGCTTGCGATCTGACCCAGCCTCGACGTCGCACCGGCTCGCTCGCAAACAACCGCAACCCCTCAGGAACCGGACCGGACCAGGGGACCCCCGTCGCAATCAGACCAAAAAACCCGTCGATGCGCTGGACGGGCTAAGGCAGATATCATGCACGCATTATAACCGAGTGGCAGCGTCGGGCCGCATGGCGCTGGACTGGCTGGACTGGCTGGACCCTTTGCCTTTGCATTTGGCCCCTTCAGTCTTGCTTGTTGCTTGCTGGCCCCCTTCACCGCTGGACCAGACGCCCGAATCGGGGCAATGGGGTTCGGCAGAGACGACTGCATCCAGCACAGCTTCATTCGCATTTCACACTCACTTCGCCCGTTCACGTCAGCGCTGATGGGTGATCCGTTGGGATTCGATGACATGCCGGACCAGACCCCCGAACCCCTGGCTGGCCCCCAACTAATATGCAGAGATAACCGTCCATACGTGTCCAGAACCCTAATAGAGAAAAAAGAAAGGAAAAAAGAAAAGAGGACCAAGGCACGTGCAAAGGAAAATTTCCCAGACATGGACGAGAGGGTCTTGTCTTGGGCTGGTTGGCTGGGAGTCCACTCCCCCCTCTCTCTCTCCAAGAAAAATGGAGGTGAGGTGGATGTGTCTAAGAAAAAAAAGATTTGGAAAAAAAACAACATCCATTGGAAATTGGGCAGAATCGGCAGAGGGAGGTGGTGGTCGTTCTGGCGGTGTAAAAGCACGGGTCGTACTATCACAGGCTGCATGCAGGCGCATGTGAGTTGATGGAGCACGCAATTTATTTCTGTGTGCTGTGCTGTGCATGCACATTGTGTCACAGCAGACGCAATGCGTGTAACAAAAAGCGGGCGCGTGCAGTTTTAGGGGTGTGGTTTGCGTTACGTTCATTTGGTTGGGCTCGAATGCTGCTGGCATCTTGATTCAGTTTCTTTGGTGGTTTGGTTTGGCATCATCCCCAGCCAGCCCACGACGAGTGACAATCCCATGATTTCTAATGCATGTGTTTATAAAAGTTGTCACTAAAAGTATTCAATGCTTCATAATCTGTCCCAGAATACTTGTCAAATCAGGTATTCATGCTGTACTTATTACAGAGAGAGCAGCCCCAGTAAATGTCATCTGCCTCTAGGTTAGGTGAGTGAGGCTGGCCGAATGAGGGCATCACCGAGATATACCAGTGGCAGTCAGACACACACTCCTGCAGACACGACTTCCGTGTCTCGCTCACACTCCCGAGACAACCCAATACAAATCCCGGTACTCCGTGTACGGATTCGTAAAAACATGCACACTCCAAGCCAAATTCGTTCAGTGGCTTTTTCGCTTTACTGGCCTGTGAGACTTGGACACTTATTGGTGTCATCCTCCTTAATAAGCCATCCATGGATGATATTGGTTATCAATTTGGATGCTCTATGGCTGTCTGATCACATGTAGCCGTTATCACTGGTATTTCATATCTCTTTACCAGCTCACATGCTGTCCCTATCGTGTGTCCCCTCCTTCGCCGGCACCAAGCGCACGCAAAGATAGCATCTGTCGTTATCTCGGCCAGGGCTTCACCTTTGCCCCCATGAAAGTCTGCATCACATGATAAACTATTTCCAATATTTAAAAGGAGCTCATAGACGCTCAGCAGAATGGCACGACTCTGGATCGTACGCCAGCCCCGCTACGAAGCTATCCTAATGCAAGTCTACAATTAAATCTGTCAAAACCGCGCGGGGTCAGTGCCATACACACTCGGTTGATTCCGGCGATACGGCGTCGACCTATCGCATTCTGGAGCCCTATCACGCCGGCGTACAGGTTCCGGTGTGTTGTACCACCTTCGGAATCCATCAGTTCTCGTAGGCTGGAATGAGGGGTTTGGCGGGGTTATCTCGTGATGACCTCAGTGAAGCCAATATTGTATACTGGCTTGATCATGACATATATGGGATTTTGGTCAAATTAAATGCATCTGGTCATTGCAGTATATTCACTCAAACGCCAAATTGAAGACTACACTTTAGTAGAGGTTATAATCCATCGTATTCATCTACCCCAATCGGCAATCCAAAAGGAAGAAAAAGCCATCTCGTATCAATTGTCAGCTGCTATCAAAGGCTCATAGAAATAAAGCCTATTCATCATGCCTGATCGCGTTGTTCGCGTCGCCGTTACCCAGGATGAGCCTGTCTGGCTCAATCTCCAGGCAACTATAGAAAAGACATGCAGGCTTATAGCAGAGGCAGCATCGAATAATGCTCAGCTTATCGCCTTTCCCGAGACTTGGGTTCCAGGCTACCCTTGTTGGATTTGGTTAGTTTTGAGAAAGCATGCGCAACCTTTATGAACGTTGCGAGTAGCTAAAAGGTATCCTGATGACAGGAGTCGGCCGGTTGACTTTGACCTCAACGTCGCTTACATCAAAAATTCTCTCCGCTTGGACTCACCAGAAATGGAAATGGTTCAGGAGTGCGCTCGTGAACATGGAATTGCCGTCTCGCTGGGCTTCTCGGAGAATAGCAACAACTCTCTCTACATTGCCAATGTTCTCATAGGGCCTGATGGCGAGATCAAAGTCCATCGACGAAAGATGAAGCCAACCCACATGGAGCGCACTGTGTTTGGAGATGCCTCTGGACATTGCTTACAGAGTGTGGCAGAGCTCCCCTTTGGTCGCGTTGGCTCATTGGCATGCTGGGAACACATTCAGCCACTACTTAAATACAATACCATTGCGCAGAACGAGGAGATTCACGTTGCTATTTGGCCTCCCTTGAATTCTGAAGTCGGAGACCCCATCCCGTGGTCTATGACCGCGGAAGGTATTCACAATCTTTTTTTTCCATCTCCGTCGGGCTTTGCTAATCGATCCAAGGTTGTAAAACACTCTCCCGCACCTATGCCATTGAATCCGGAACATTTGTGCTGCACTGCACCACGGTGATTACAGAAGACGGAGTCAAGTCCTTGGGAACAGCTGGAGGGGCGCTCATGTCGAGCCCGGGCGGAGGGCATTCGACCGTCTTTGGTCCAGACGGTAGACGCATCACGGATCTCATTGAGGAGGACACAGAGGGTATCGTTTACGCAAATTTGAACATGGACGAACTGTTAGTGAACAAGATGTTTGCCGATTGCACGGGACACTATAGCCGCCCTGACCTCCTCTGGCTGGGAGTGGCGCAGGAGATTAAGCCTGTGGTTAGGCCGCAGCGGGTGGAAACTGCTCAAGAAACGAATGAGCAAATCGAGTAGCGAATTAATTACCAGTGACTATAGTGCTTTATTGACATGCGATAATGGCCGTCAGCAGGATTACGACCTATTGCTGCCGATGATTCAAACCACTGTAGTCTCATGGCTGCCGTTAGAAGCAAGATAACGCCATCCCGGTATGCCAAAGTTTGATGGTCTTATCACAAGACTTGACACTAACGGAGTCACACTTTACGAGAGAGCTACTAGCTTAAATGTTTTGGTGTAACTTCAAAGCGTTTGTCAACAGTACACCGTGGTTGAATCCCAGAGCTTGATGGTACTACTCTTTGAAGCCGGCACAAACATCTTCGAGTTGTCGGAGAAATCACCGAATGAGGACGTCTCAATGGCTTCTAAGTGTTTGTTGGCTCTGTTACTAAGTCATTCGACACGTTTCTGGTTTTATTCACTGATGTGACGCGATAAAATTTGAGTCACGAGAGAAGGTAAGGGTATATACACGTTACTGGTTTGACTACTGAATGTCTGTATGAGCATCGTTAGAAGCGTTTTTGCATATACTGCTGATACAGCTGTGAAATGTTCCTCACTGGCCTCATATTTGAGCGAATCTGCATTCATGTGAGGACAAAATCTCGCGGGTGATGATGTGTAGAAAATTATTCATCAGTCCCGCTGCCTCACTCAAGTTGCGGCTTCTGCCAACATGCTTGTAATTTGACTCATACGACGCATCTTTAAGTATATTAGCCGTGATGCGATCGCCAGTATAATTTGCATGTGTAAGTTGAATAGAAGGTTCTGCATTCATATCAGTTTCACATCCGCAACCACGTGTATGATCTCGAAGAAGGATGCGATCGGGCAATTGTAAGAAATCTGAGAAGATGTTGCTTTGGAATATAGATATCATACTTCATTTAACTAGCTTAGGCTATCTATGATGGTTTGTCCAATGCTGTAAACTTCATCCAGAGCCGCAAAGTTCCGCACAGCCTCATGTTTCTTAACGAGTAAAGTCTGCGTGGTAACTTTTCGTATAGATATACGGAAACTCATGATTCAGTTACAAAGTGGACTTCATCAATGATCCGTCGCCACTTACTTCATTGGTAAGCAATTCGTATATGTATATATGTATACCTAATAGCTTGCTGCGCGAGCTACATCTGCGGCTTGGGCTCCAAAGGGGGGATTCTCAAATACGTGGACCAAGGACAACTGACTTCAATAAACTACGGAGGGATAAACTATACATATGTCTAATAGGAAGCTGGATAATCTTGTCTACATGATAATCTCTCAAAGCAAGAACATGCACCTTTACAGCATGTAGAGAAAACACAGAAGAAGTTTACCTAAAGAGGTCGGTTTATAACTTTGTGTTAATGAAATTTCCTGCGGCATCAATGGAATCCGCATATAGCCAATTAATATGTCTTGTTTGTAATTGCCGGACATGCCGGGCGACGAACAGTTCCATCTTGCCTTACAATGCGTTCACGCCACTGATCCCGCATATGAACCCAATACTATTTTAGGAGCACACTGATGAAATGACTGATGCGGAGAGATGCTAAGTCATATTGAAACGCGTATTGCATGTTAAATAGAAAGCTCATATCATGAAGCTACTTATATATCGGCGCGGGCAAACCTGGGTTGGGGTTTCAATAGTGCCCGTCGGAATTTGCCGCGATTTCAAATGCAAATGACCAACACCAAGAGTCATTGAAGCTTTAGAAATCTGAGTAAATCGGTCAAATGTCTTGAGCCTCTGCAACCGACCGTCGGCAAGACCTGTAAACCCGATGAAAATTGATGTCATCGAGGCTGGGGGATGTGGGAAACAAAATACGACCCACGAGATAACGAGCTTAATTGAAAAAGCAAGGCAAGGCCTAAAAAACAGGACGAATCACTGAGCTCGAGATCAAATCAAAGTGTGGCGTGTGACTCTGGAGAGTTGAAGCAGAGAGGCCATCGCCTGTACTTGTAAGCGTCATTAGAGCCGCTACGGCTGAATAGTCCTCCCGAAGCATTTCTATTTCTGTATCTCGGGCTGTTGTACCTCCGCCGGCACGTGTGACAAGTTGACGCCACAAGAGCCGGTCTTATGGCAGCTCACCTAATCGGGACGGATCAAACGGCTTGAATAGCTTGAATAGCTTGTATTAAAGACTCGGCTGCTCTACCATGATCAATAACAAAAGATGCTGGACACGAGCTTTATTAGGCTGTCAACATACAAATCTATTAATCAACAAAGAACTAAGAAATCATGACGCGACACTTGCGTGCTGCATTGTCGGCGCTTTTCTTGATACTTGGTAAGTGATCTTGGACAAAAGAGTGTCTCATCATGAATTAATGGTTGACAATTGTATAGCGTCGAACCTAGTCTTGGCGCAAGAAATTCACAACCAAGTTGAAGGAAGAGATGTTCACTCATTCGAAAAGAGAGAAACCTTTAGAGTCTGGAACCGAGAGCGAAATGGACACGCGTGCATCATGTCCATCGTCTTCATCGTCCTCTATCCTTTGGGAGCAATCTCAGTCCACCTCCCCATCGAGCAGATCCCTTATCTGAGAAACACCTATCTCCGAAACAAAATCATGGCCATACACGCACCCATCCAGATCATAGCATTCCTCATGATGGTTGGCGGCATGGCTCTCGGCATCAGGGTCGCCAAATTCGTGGGATACCTCCATAATCCTGTGCATGCGCATTGCATCATAGGCTTCATCGTCGTCTGCACACTCATACTCTTCCAGCCAATCCTGGGCATCTTGCAGCACCGACATTTCAAGAGAACCGGTCGCAAGAGCATATTCGCTTACGTGCACCGCTGGATAGGACGAGTCGCAATCATTACGGGCATTATTAACTCTGGGTTGGGCTTCCAGCTGGCAAAAAAGAATGTGATTATTCACACTCATTCTTATGTAAGAAACTACGTGATTGCAGGCATATTGCTACCCATCTGGATAGGCTTGATTATCTGGGACGAGCTGAGATCACGCAAATCGAGAGCGGTCCCCGATGGAGGTGAAAAGGGAGCAACTCAGCAACAGGAGCAAAAGTAGATAGCTAGGGTTGCATTTTTGAGGAAAGCCATGTTTGTGAATACGACCGGTATTAGAATGCATATATTGTAATGTTTAATAGCTAATCTTGTAAATGAGTAGAACGTTGATTGCTACGCAGCTTTTGGCTCTGTTATTCTTACGCTTCTGTGAGATGTAGTCATGAATAGGTACCACCCACCTACACTCTTACATCCTCTGCTTTTTTCTATTCATGTAGACTAAGGTAGTTTACAGTCCTTATGACATATCGTCTACCAATTAATGATGGCTTTGCACTGGTCTACCCATTTCGGATCATCGCTCTGAAATACTTCGCGCACAAAATCTGTCGGCTTCGGCATCAAGCTTCGCAACTGCTCTAGTCGTGCATCTAAGGCTTCTTTGCTCGCTCTCCTCATGTTCTTATACTTGGACCAACGTTTTGCTTGGTCTTTGGGACAATAAAGCCAGCCTAGTGCGGCAAGCATGCTGTTCGGTATCATATATTGGTCCGCGTTCAGTTAGCACATCTCCTTTCAAGCTCTACTGAGAAACGACACTTACCAGTTGCTTCACGCACACGCTGAATACTGTATTCTGTCTCCTCCTCTACTTTCAGCGCATATCCCTTTGCCTTTTCCCATATGAACTCTTCGGGCATCAAGTACCATAACATTCGCAAAGCCAGGACAGCTACGCGAGCTCCTCCTCGCTTGGGCTTCACAGAGCTGCTAGCTAGTGCGAACCTGGCAACTTCATCTTTAGCATCTCTTTTAGGCACGATATAAATAGTCATATCCTGTGTCATGCCGACAGTAAGAGCTAATATGCAGAGAAGCTCGACGTGGGGCTCAGATTGGAACTCCTCTAACAGGCTGAACGCTTTCTTGTAGTGATTTATGAGTCCAGGATTGGGTAGCGAATTGCATGAGTTTGTGTTCTCTTGTAATTTTTTGAATCCTTGAACAAGGCCATCAGGCAGGCCGTTCTTAAGAGGGAATGTGCACCCAAAGTTGATGCCTTCTCCTCTGTCCTTGAACCTCGTGATTTCGCGAGTATGGGCGAGACTAGACATGGCAATTATTCGTTCTTGGCTCTCTTCGTTGGACACAATCCTCTGAGCGATGTTGGCCGTAAGAAAGCTACTGGAAATACCCAGGACCCAATCAATTTGATTCTCTTTGAGCGCTGATCCAATATAGTTTCGCCATTGCTCTTCGTGTGCTCCTGATATGTCCGTGCTTGCTGTCATCTCGAAGACGGGGCACAGAACGTGCAGCCACTTCATGTCCCAGGATACGAGAGACCTGTCAAAGCCGTATCCATGCTTTAAGGCTTTAACGATCTTATCGACATATTGATCTTGGTTCAGCTCGTCTCTAATGATAGTCTCTTCCTTTTGGACCAGAGCCTTGTCCATCGCATTGTTGATGGCCTCAATCAGACCATCAAATTTCCTGTACGTACGTGGTTAATGAGCATCGCTTGACACCTCGGAACCATAGGCTAAGCAGTTAGACTGACTTCAAGCTAAACAGACCTGAGGAAATCTGACTTGAAGTTTCCCATTCTTGGAGGCGCAGATAACCATTATCCAGCTCTTTCTGCTGGCTAGCCGAGAGCACGGTGGTACGTGCGTGCTTGCGGAAAAGCTTCTGGATTTTTTGGGTGAAAAATTTGCGCATCTCAGGGACAAAGATGGAACGAAAAACTTCCTCCACGAATCTCGCAGGAGATTTTGT
Organism: Trichoderma guizhouense; assembly: GCA_002022785.1. Taxonomy (NCBI): domain Eukaryota; kingdom Fungi; phylum Ascomycota; class Sordariomycetes; order Hypocreales; family Hypocreaceae; genus Trichoderma; species Trichoderma guizhouense. Next base: position 1,390,055 of record LVVK01000003.1, on the reverse strand, counting down.
CTTCTGAAAGATGAGCTGGGCCATCGCAATGATGTCGTGATGGTTGCGGGGATTCTTGAACCTCTCTAATGGATTGGGTTCAGAGATTTCTCTTCGAGAGAGCTCTCCCACGCGCGAGTTGAGATATGCCGTGGCTTTTGGTTTGGTACGTGGTAGTTGATCCAGATCTGGGCCACTGTCGTGACGTCTTATCCTCGGTTCAATCCCTGCGTGCATCTCATTGTCATTCACGGTGATTGCTGATGGATGCGTCACCGCAACATTTGATGCTCGCTGGCGCGTCTTTGCCGGCCTGATTTCATCGTGAGTAGAGTGATAGTCTGTAGATGGCCGTTTCATGACGGCAACGATTGGCAACAATTTAAACGTTATGCTCTTTGGCGGTAGTTGGCATTTGCACAATTCGATGGAAGAGTGAAATCGTCTTATAGACGGTGAGCATGACACCTCTAGGAAGAAGTGGAGTGCATGCAAGCTGCATTGCAAGGGTCTGCCCTGGATCTGTGCATCTGGATGCCATGTAGTTTTACATGTATGTACGAATCGCCCTCTCAGGACGTCTTCCACGTCAAGCGGAGGTCAGAAAAAGTGAGATCGCAAATGAATAAGTGCATACATTCAGCAGTATAAGCACCTGATCGGCTCATCAAGTGGTGCTTTTGTAAGGGAACCCTATTCAGACAGCACCTAAATTTTATTATAGCTATAATAGCAGTTACTATAAATATCTAGATAGGGTACCAGTTCCTACAGAAATATAGTTATAATAGCAGATACTACAGAAATATAGATATAATAGCAGATACTTGAATAAACAGGCGTATAGTTTAATACGCGGGTGTGTAAAACCTTTTAGGTCTCGGGTTTTCTGTCCTCCGCTTGCACGTCTATCCCACTCAGAGACGGTTTATACGGCCAGATGCCTTTTAGTATAGTATTTCTAAACAACAACTCATAGTCTCAGCCATCCAATGTGGCATTATTCTTTGTAAAATTGACTCCGCGATGCACCGAAGTCTCGTATAAGGTACCAACAGTCCTGAGATACACGTTCTATTTTTACATCGAAGTTTAATAGTACCAACGACAATGAGCGCATACTTCTTCGAGCCAGATGTCTGAACGCGAACCAGAGGGCTACAGTGTAATTTGTCGCGTTTATAATGGATCATCTACCATCGCATCCCGTTAAATTCTTCATCTGCCTAAAGTGCGTGGAGATTCCAAACGCTCGCTCCTAATAATACAGCTTTTATACCTAAAACTATCGCAAAATAAAATCACCTACGTGCCGCATAATGTCTAGGTGTATACCTTATAGTACGAGAGACTGAGACAAAATCGCGCAATCTTGGTACATATCCAGATATAAAGTTCAACATCCCCTCTTGCAATCGCCCCAGACCCATTTCTGAGCTCAATAGTATCAGCCTCATTCTGTCTCTTCGCGGGCCTTTACTTGGTCGCCGTTGCCACATTGACGATATTTCGTATAACCGTAGTGCCGTCGTCAAGGGTCTTGAAACCTTCAGTCTTTCTCATTTCACGCCTCACAATCTCCAACGCCTCGTCCCACCGCTCCTCGTCTTCTCGACTCCAGCCAGTGCTCGACATTCCTCTCATGCTCCAGACCAACTCAGTGTGGCGATCAAAATTTCCGATATTCACAAACATCTCGCGCTGCTCGACTTTTATGGACTCCTTTTTAAACCCACCGGCCTCCACAACGTTCGCTATGACAGATGGATCTGTCCATTCTGCAAATGACGTCCAGGCCGGCAGTATGGCTCCTGTGCGGGTTACTCGAGAAGCCTCGCGGATAGGCTCTAGGACAGGCACATAGGCGAAGCAGTTTAGTATGAGCGTCCCTCCGGGCTTGAGCGTGCGATACATCTCTTTGGTAGCGTCGACTCCATTGTTGCGAGGCCCCACGAAGATCAGCGCATTGCCGATGGAGTGAGTGAAAGTTTCGTCTGGAAACTTGAGATTGTCAGAGTCCATGACGAGACCCTGAGCAGGCCAGCCTTGAGTCTCCGCTCGGTCACAATAGACTTCCACCGCTCCACCTGAGATATCCGTCCCCGTGATTTTATAAGTCGCCGCGACTTCTGGAGCCGCAGAGGCCATGATGACGGCCGTGGCAGAACCGTGTCCGCAGCCGTTGTCGTGAATCACGGCACCGGCCGGAATAGCCGGGATCTGCTCTAGAGATACGGCAGCTAGCCTTTCTGCGCCATCTTTCGCCAGCTCCTTGTAGTTTTCAGGCGTGGGTGGTATCATCTGCTTAGGCCAGAAGGCCATGCTGGCCCTTGAGCTAGTCATGGTATACTCGTACAGGAAGAAATTTGGATGGGCGACGATTTCTGGGTCTGGTTGCAAGGGATGTGAATCTCAGAGAAACGGCTCAGAAGACTGTAAATATTCCTTCACCCCATGTTCAGTGTCCACGATATAACCGAAACGCGTAAGGAGAGCCACCCTGTTGGCTGGAGCAAAGGCAGGGATTCATTCCCCCGCTCTTGCGTGTGCTCCTCTTCATAATGCGTGTACAAATGCTCCGCGGCTGAATCTTGGTGAGATAAGGGCTTGATGATGCGCAAGATGGACAGAATTAATACGCAAGGTTTCGCTATGGATTATATGTACTTATGGAAGGGACAACAGAGGGCAGAGGAGATAATAAGATTGGACGAAAAGCATGGAGTCTTATTGTTGGAACTGTGTCCAATCGTTTGGCTCAAAGCTTCAATGCCATTGTGCTCACACTCAGTGTGGAGCCGGCCAGCGGCTTCAGTTTTTAGTTTTCGTACCAAAAGCAACTCAATTAAGCCAACAGCAATGAGATCTCATTGAGGCGGCGCCTGTGCCTGGCGTCTTGTGCTAGTGCCTGTCTAGCAAAGGTTCTAGATGCCACTCAGCTTTTAACATTAAAATCGCTCAAAAGCGACCGATAGGCCGAGATTTTACATAATGCACGTTGCCAAGATAGACGCCGCGACAGGGTTTATTACGCGGAAGCGTCGTCGTACATCTCAGCCACACAAGCTTGAGGAAATCCGTTATGGAACACGCAGAGGGGCCCATGTTCAGAACCATCCTTGCTGTGCAATACAGTACCCCTATTTTGCTTGCTTCAACACTCAACTTGGAAGTTTTGGATGACTTTTTACAGAGCACGGAGTACGGAGTCTATGAAAACCCCTATGAAATAGAGGCCTCCTGAGCCTCGAATAGTCTTCTCCATTGGGCTTCTGGAATATTGGAGACTCCAACATTGTATCCGTGAGCACGGAGCATAATGACACTCAATGTGGGCAGTGTAACCTACACTAGGCTTTTAGTGGCGATATTGCTGCGTACCTGGGTAGCTGTTATTGGCTAGATATCTCATTCTGTCTTATAGTACTCCGTTCTGTACTTTGTTTAAACGAGATCGACAGGGAACTTGAAGAGTATGATGCTAAGATCTATTCCCACACCCTTTCTGGAAGGCCTAGAGCTGGCGTGGCGAGGGTCTCGACTCGAGCACATTAGTTGGCTAGGTGCAGCTGCATGACGTTTGTATGCCTACATGCTGACCTAGGTAAATAGGCTGATGATGGTACCTTGGCCTTTTTCATGGTTTGTAGCCATTCATCTGCAAGCATCAACGGGATACTATACGGTATGCGCAAGAATAAACTCAAGCCCCATCAAAAGTACCTATCAGGTAGTGCTGTATCCTCGGAATACTACTAGGTTATCTCGTATGACCACCACATGTGTATCAAAGTCCAGCTGAGTTCGGCCGCAATGCCCCGTTGCGCATCGAATTTCGCGCTGGAAAAGCTCCATGGTTTGTTGTGGCGCCAGTTTGTCCTTTCTCCTTGCCTCCTTTCTTCGTGGCCAAAGCACATTCATGCCCCATAGTTCTCAACCGACGCGCGTCCGAGCAGATGAAACGGCCAACATGGTTTCCGTAGGCCGTGTTTTGCGTAGGTAGAGGAAACTCTGTCGTATCTTCCCTTGTTCCATATGGGGCCTGGTGTATGTGGAATAGGAGATCTGGGTAGGTACTAATGGGCGCACGTTGGCCTGTTCTTACCAGTCAAGCTCGCTCCTCCTCTCTTTGGTTCAGTACTTTAACATTGTCCATTTCGATTCGAACCTTTGACACACTTCCAGATCTCTCATTGCGGTTGCTATTGACGATACGTCGCTAATATCAGCAAGAGAGTTGTTCTCCGAGCCACGAGCCTACCTATCCCTCCAACATATCGACATACATACCGAATTCAGTGCCCGCCATTACCGTCGCTCGATTTCTTTTTCCCTGCCGTTATGGATCGTGATCAGATCCTCTCTCAGCGGGATGTCGAAGGCATGATTGCCGACGGCGATACCATTGTCGTTTTCCAAGATCATGTCCTGCGCCTCAACGGATGGCTGGACAAGCATCCAGGAGGCTCCCTGGTTATTCAGCATATGGTGGGCCGAGACGCGACCGACGAAATTACAGCGTAAATATCTTTCCTCCTACCTTTCCTCTTCATCTTCCCGTTTGTGTGTCGTCCTCAGTCCGGCCTCTTCTCCTGTGCCTCCATGGGCAAACTCTTTGCCAGTGCTGTGTCCAATGTGTGCATCGAAAGCAAAACTCCCAAAGTAGGATTCAGACACCGGCTCTGTCGTGTTTTAAGCTTAAACTTGCATATGTAACGCACCAATGCGCGCGGGACGGCACGCGGGTTGCCATGCTGAATCTAGATCTCCTTTGCAGAGGCCCCATTCATGCATTTGGCTCCAGACTAAACAAAACCGCCTGTGATAGTGTGCTAACAATTTATTTTTCTTTTTGCTGCAGATATCACTCAGCGGCTACATTGCGAACGATGGTGGCCTACCGGATCGGCCGGAAGCCAATGGGGCCCTGGATCAGTAAGACTCCTCCGATCAGGGGAGGCATCTTCCGCAAATCAAGCCTCCACACTGAGCCGGAGATTCCGGACATGTCCATCTCAGATCCCGAGAGCAGCTCAGACACAGATGATTATTCCGATGAACCGAGCTCATCCAACACACCCGCCTCGCTCTCTCAGTGCAGCAGCCCCAGCTTGTCCAGCATCGACGGCTCAGGTGCTCGTATCCCTGGTCTTAGCCTTGGTCTTGGCCAGAAGGGCCTTCGCAGGCGAATTGCTTCATCATCAGCATCATCTGTTGGCGCTGCGTCTCCACCAACTAATTGTCCTGTCAAGTACACTGATTGGGCTGTCCAGCAGGGGATTGAAAAGGGCCTGCGCGACTATCCGTCTTTAGATCCCAAGGTTCAACAGGGCGTCGTCAACAGATACCGGGCTTTACACCAACAGATACGCGATGAGGGGCTCTATAACTGCCGATATGTGGAGTATGGCAAGGAGATGCTTCGATACACGACTTTGTTTGCCTGTTTTCTTTTTGCCTTGCACCATGGATGGTATATGGCCTCAGCCGTCTTTCTTGGGTTGTTCTGGGTTAGTGCCTCTCGTATTTGCCTCATTTAGCACATCATCATACTGACCTTTCGTTTGTCGATTCCTAGCATCAAATCATGTTCACGGCTCATGATGCCGGCCATCTAGCCATTACTCAGATCTTTGTCATCGACACGCTCATCGGCATGTTCATCGCTGATTTTTGCTGCGGTCTCTCTATTGGCTGGTGGAAGAGCAGTCACAATGTCCACCATCTGATAACAAACCAACCAGTGAGTTACTACCGCCGTCATATCGGAGACTCTAGAAGATGATCAGCCGTTAATCTTATTGTCTTAGGAGCACGATCCTGATATTCAGAACGTCCCCCTCTTCGCCACATGCCCTTCCTTCTTTAGGTCGATCCGTTCCACCTACTATAATGGCTTCGTCTTTGTCTGGGACGCCGTGGCAGACGCCCTCGTTCCCTATCAGAAGTACACGTACTACCCGATCATGGGCATTGCTCGCTTCAACCTCTATCTTCTGTCTTGGTTGCACCTCTTGTCGGGCAAATCTTCATCATTAGGGTCTACCAAAGCATGGTGGATTCGTCCCACGGAAATCGCCTTTTGTGCTGCTTACTGGTTCTTCTTTGGCTACTGCCTGCTTTGGCGCTCATTACCGACATGGACAATTCGTGTGGCCTTTGTGCTGGTGTCACACATTGTCACCATGCCATTGCACGTCCAGATTACTCTTTCTCATTGGGGCATGTCAACGTCAGACTTGGGAGAAACCGAATCTTTTGCCCAGCGACAATTGCGAACCACCATGGACGTGGATTGCCCTGCTTGGCTTGACTTTATTCATGGCGGACTCCAATTCCAAGCCGTTCACCATTTATTCCCAAGGATGCCACGACACAATCTCCGCCGAGCGCAGACCCTAGTCAAGGAATTTTGCGCAGATACGGGTATTCCTTATTCCATTGTGGGCTTTGTTGATGGCAATCGCACGGTCCTTGGCCGGCTAGATGAAGTGAGCGAGCAGCTCAATATGATGTTGAGCTGCCAAAAGTACATGGCTGAAACGGGAGAGAGCGGATTGCACTGAGCGACTCATTTTATTTCTTGCAGCGGCTGCCAAAACATATATCTTTAATATCTTGTACAATAGAGGGAGGAAGACGGAAAGGCGTTAATGGGTTTGTATTGTACTAGAAATGGCTTGGGAAGAGCAGGGGGTATGTGTGGCCTTGTTCTTGGCGTAGGACATAACTTATAGAGTCTGATGTTATTCTTTACAATAATATGTGTCCCAAGAAAACCAGTCCATCGTGTTCTCAAATGACCGCTTGCGCTTGCGTGGCGAAGGACCATCAGAGTCCAAGCAGCCTAATATGTTCTCAATGTCGGTATTGTCAAAGCCTGACTGCTCATTCAGGTCTTGGTCTCTGATGTAGGCCATAAAAGCGTTGGTATATAGCTCGAAATCAGCTTCGCTGGAAGAAGTGTCGATTCCACAAAGAGTAGGTTCTTGTGAGCTTGTTGTTGGCATCACGGACTCTTCTGAACTGGTCCCTGTCGCTGTGGACTGTTGATCTTGTGTATCCTCACCATTATGTTCACCGGATGTAATAAAATTTGCCAAATTACAGAAGACTAGAGCTGTCTTTTCCAATTTGGAAGAAACTGCGGGAAGAGAGCCGAATTGTTTCATGCTGTTGAAATATGTAGCAGTCTTTCGGAGCAGTTCGAGGTCTTGTGGTGTACTTGGTGCTGATGGATGGTCCATAACATGCCCAAATAGTGTAAAGAATGGCGTAAAAGGGTAGTATAACAGTTGCCTTCGTTTTAGAATGTTAGTACGAGAGATTATTGAGAGTGTCACCATAGAACTTACCAAACTAGCCCATTGTACACATGGATTGAGTTTGAGACCAGGTCTGGGAGGATCATTATGGCATCTCGAGCGGCTTGAACGCGACGTTCCCTGCTGCTGGGATCTTTGCGTAATACTAGGATGAGGATGTGCAGATACTGAAATCTCATTGCGCGCACACCAATCGTCATCTCTTGGATCTGGTGAGCTGTTGAGGTGGCGGATTCTTCATCAAAAATCTTTAATAAGAGCTAATAGCAGTGTCAATGGATATCACTTTTGCTTGAAAGATAAGCCTTACTTCATTTGTATATGAATCCCATGACCGTAATTTGGCGGCCAAAGTTTGATGGTCTGCGATATTTCCAGGACTCGCAAGAAGACTAAGCGCCGCACCAGTAAGCTTGGCCAATTTCATTCCTTGGATGAAAAAGTGGGCGCCAAATGTTGAGGTAGAATAGCCATCCTGTGTAACGACGGGTTGGCTCCTGTGCGGATGATAGCCTAGGAGATACTGGAAGTCGGGCAGCGGGACGTTCTCGTATATGGCCGTCGGGAGTAGCATTGGTCGCCCAAAAGCCAACGAACAAGATTTGTCTATTGAAAACAAGGACCAGAATAAAGCTAGTTGGCGTTGTTGATATTTATAACTGCCTCTCCCTACCGCGTGCAAGCCAAGGGCTTGAGCTTGGCGGCAAGCATGGCCTACAAGCATCCAAGAGAGATTGGGAGAGGCATATTGCTCGCCGTGGCACCCTAATAACAAGAGCGCCTGGATGTTTATCTCGCTGGGCTCCAAGAATATTCTGCAGTCATTTAGTGCCATTTCAGTGTTCTTCTGGAGACTCTCAACGACATCTGATTGAGAATTGTCGTTCTGAAGAAGGGTAAGAAGAATAAAGCTGACGTAGACAATCCAGGCGCGCTGAGGCACTGTAGCTGGATCGAATATGACGTTCAAAAGAAGATCATCCGGCGGAGTGATGAATAAGATATCAGCCAGCTGTGCACTTTGAAGAAAGTCTGGCCACAGTTAGCTTATTACGGAGAATCATGAAGACGATTGATCGACGGACAGCTTATCAAGTTATACCCGGCCGCTCGAGAGGGTACATAGTACCCATTGAGAGACTCAAAAGCTACTGCATCCGTACGTGGCTGTTGGAGGCTAACTGTCGTCAGAGATTTGGATAGGTCCTGCAACGCGGTGGATGCTGCTTGATGTTCTGCGAGTAGCCCTCGTAGTGACTTATTTTTAATCACATCCAAGTGTCGCGAAGCTTCGCTCAAGTATGCGAATGAATGTGAATCGTCTAAAGTTAGCTGAGGAGTATCTACTTCTCCAATTGGCGGACGATATGATGTTGCTGCTTCCGCATCTGGCCTTGTTGTATTTGAAGGAGCTTCAGAGACTCCACGGTTTCCCGCAGAACCTACGAGAGATGTATTGATCACGTCAGAGAGCGTATCCAGGGCTTTCTCAACACGCGAAAGACGCTGGTCCACGTTGTTGGAGCTTTGAGGAAGAATAGTTGTTTCTTTTTTGGCCGGTTCAACTCTGATATTTGGAATTAGACATCTATCAGTGCAGCAGAAACGATTGAGCGTCATACGTGGTGACAGTGTCATTAGACTTGGAGACAGGGCCTAATCTGTGGTAGACGCATTCGCCTGGCCATGGACGACATGCTGCACACTTGGGAAACTCTCTCGAACATCTTTTTCTCAGTAAGTAATCATAACTCTGAGTTTAATAGCCTTGTAAACTCACTTGATCTTCTTTTGCCGGCAATGGGTGCACTGCATGTGTGTAGATGGTGTCAGCCGTACAGAACTACCGGCGGCACATGGTGGGAACTGCGACGTACCGCAAATCGTGCTAATCCTACGTCTTTGGAGGGTGGCATATTCGGGTTCATAGTGCGATGGATGGGTAATGTCTAGCCAGGGCTGTGACGATGTTCAAGTTCCTTCTCTTTCTCTTGGTGAGATCATGGAGAGGCAGCCTATTCGGAAGCTCAAGTATTAAGCTCCGGCTTCATGCTCCGTCATTGGTGGCGGCCGGAGTTTTAAGTCTAGCTTTACAAAAGTCCGGCGCCATCCAATCAGAGGCTGACGGCGTATGTTGTTCGCCGGAATACGATCTTTCTGCTTCTATTTAGATAGGTGATAATAACAGAAACCATCTAGGTAATCATTAAAAAGAATAACTATAGTATCAGATACTATATGAAAATATTAATAGTAGCAGAGAGTAGTAATAGTAGTAAATACTAGGTAGTGAAAGGACTACCTGTGTATTTAGATAGGTATTGATTACTTGTTACTTGGAAAGTATGAACTTAGGTACTAAAACATAATATTTGTTTTTAAATTTGGCACGGGCAATTGTAATAATATTAACAAAGCGGATATCCATCAATCGGTGTGAGGCATATAATGTTGCGAGCAATGTTGCGCGAAAGCATATGCGAATACAGGTTAGCCATGATAGCAGAGGAATTGTATACCAGCACCAATTGATTCGTAATGGGAGGTAGTTTCCCCTACTGGCCTATGCGGCTGAATAGCAATATCTATGCCAAGGTTTGTATGATCTCTAAATGACATCGAATTATGTCCACAGCAATCACGTATCGTACCTGTGGCCCTCAGCCATCAACGACTTGCCAGGTTGGAAAGCAGCAAGGATATTCAGCTCCTGCGTCTCTCATGCAGAAGGTTAATAGATGCTAGTCAGAAACGCACATCTTGATTCAGGCTGGAAATTAAGAAACCATCCTTGTAACATTCCACCCTCCTTGGTCCGTTGCTACCAATTAGCACCAACGTCAGCGGGAAGCCGATCAAGCAGTAAATGTCCGACAGGGGGCCCCGCGATTGGACAAACCAGCCATTTACCAGCTTTGCAGGTAATACAAACCGCATCATGGTTCCGGAGATGAGAATTGTAGAATTGAATACAGATTATCCTTTTTCGCCATTTATTTTCGTCTTTTCATAGTCCTTTTCCAAGTTATTTTTCTTAGCTACAGCAACAGCAAAGGCGACTTCTTTATCATTCTGGTTCTTTCTCATCCATGCAAAGAGCTTTTGACGTCTCAGAGAGTGCAAAAAATAATCGCAGCACTACTCAGTAGAACATTGAAAGATGGCGAATTCTCAAGAAAGCGCTGTTGTGGATATTGGGGAAGTCCAAGAACATCCTGAAAAATCTGACGATGGTGAAGCGTCGCGGGCGAGCGAGAAACAATCGTTGGGTTTCATCCAAATATACAAGGTCAGCAGACAATAAAGGGATTGATCTTGCAAGTCCAGCTAAACAATAAGCAGAAAATAATGAACATGGCGACTCTTCGCGAGAAGCTGATGTATGCAGTGGGGATTCTGGCAGCCATGGGATCGGGAACCGTACTGCCTTTGATGACTCTAATCTTCGGCAACTTCGTCTCGGTATTCACCGATTTTGCTTTGGGACGGATCCCTAGCGAGGATTTCCGAAGCAAAGTAAACCACTATACGTATGAAATGTGGTCGTGACTTGATGATTGATATGGTAACTGACCAACTTATAGACTGTACTTCATCTACATGTTCATCGCAAAGGCCGCATGCACATATATCTACATGTTTCTGTTCACAGTCGTCGCTGCCAGTATCAATTCGGCTGTTCGACAGAAATATGTAAATGTTGTACTCCATCAACGAATCGCGTACCATGAAACCGTTCTCACATCCGGAGCCGTTTCCCTCGCCCTCTCCACTCATTCAAATACCATTCGATCTGGCCTAGCTGAGAAATTCGGCTTGTCATTAAAGAGTAGCTCTACTGTCGTGGCAGCTTTCGTTGTGGCACTTCATTCTCAGTGGAAACTGGCTCTAGTCACGGCTACAATAATTCCAGCTGCGGTCGTGGCGGTCGGCATCACAAGCGTGTTTGACGAGAAGAAAGAAGCAAGCCTTAATGCCATCAATGCAGAGGCCGCAACGCTTGCGGATGAAGTGATAAGCTCCATGAGGACCGTCAGGGCGCTCGGAGCCGAAAAGGCTCTGGGCGGCAAATACGAGGGCATGCTGAAGCGTGCCATCGCGATTGGACTTGCTCGATCACCGATCAAGGGGATCCAGGCTGGGGTTTACATGTTCATGCTTTATGGAGGATACGCACTCGCCTTCTGGTATGGACTGAAACTATATGTCGATGGCGAAGCGGCAACGGCTGGTACAGTCATCACCACCCTCTTCTCCATCATGATTGGCGTCAACGCTTTTTCCGAACTTGCTGGCTATCTTGGACCGTTTTTACGAATCAAATCTGCCGGAGCTGAAATTTTTAAAGTCATTGATTCGGCCCCGACAACGGAATTGAGCTTGGGGCGGAATGAAGACTCCAATTATGCAACAGGCCATTTCCAGCAAGACATCGCCTTTGACAACGTATCATTCAATTACCCAACTCGGAAAAACGTTACGGTTCTGAAAGGCTTTTCTCTCAATATCCCTGCTGGTAAAACTACTGCTTTAGTCGGGCCCAGTGGTTCCGGCAAGTCAACCGTTGTCGGACTACTTTTGAGATGGTATGATGCTGCGAGTGGGCAGATCAAGATAGGGGAATCTGGATTAGATGAAATCCCACTTCAGACGTTGAGGGCAAATATTGGACTTGTGCAACAGGTAAGAATAGTCGTGCATTCCTGAAATGTAGCTGTATCTCTAACAAGATTATAGGAACCTTACTTGTTCACTGGTACCGTATACGAAAATATCGAGTATGGATTGTCAGGAAGCCCATTGGAGCAGCTGCCTGCTGAAGAAAAGAAGCGTCTGATCGTCGAAGCTTGCAAGACGTCCAATGCTCATGAATTTGTCACCAGACTCCCTGAGGTATGATACAAACCTATACTGCTACTATGTTGTTGACTCACTCAATGCAGGGATATGATACACCAATTGGAAACCGAGGCACGATGCTTTCTGGTGGTCAGAAACAGCGACTGGCTATTGCTCGAGCAATTGTCAAGAATCCACCCATTCTTATCCTAGATGAGGCTACGAGTGCCCTTGATGTGAATTCAGAGGCCACCGTTCAACGGGCGCTGGACAATGCTAGTGAAAATAGGACGACTATATCAATTGCTCATCGCCTGACCACTATCAAAGCTGCAGACCAGATTGTAGTGATTAAAAAGGGCGAGGTTGCAGAGGTGGGTACACATGTGAGCCTTCTGGACAAGGAAGACAGTATTTATAAACGGTTATGGGAGGCGCAAATGTTATCGCAAAGCCAACACTCCATGGAAAGAGAGGATGAAGAGCTCGAAACAGTGGCTAGTGATTCTCTCCTCCAAAAGGAACTGACGCAGGTACAAGATGCACCTCGTTCAATATCGGAGCATATGAACCAAAAGCTTAAGAGCAGAGGAGTATTTACTCTTGTTAGGAAAATCCTTTCTTCTCAAAAGAAGCACTGGTGGGTGTTCTTCATTATTTGCGCATCTGCAACTGTTGGAGGTAAGTTGTACAACCAATACTAATCCTTTGAACTTTTGACTGACTTTACAAGGTGCTCTATTTCCTGTTCAAGCATTTCTTTATGCCAGAGTGGTGACAACCTTCCAATTGACTGGTGCTGCCCTCGTATCTCACGGTAATTTTTGGAGCCTCATGTGGTTTATACTGGCCATCGCAGTCGGAATCGGGTACCTGGGTGTCGGATGGGCCGGAGGAGCACTAGGAGAGGTAAGAAACATATGCACAATCGTTGGGAAAACCACCTTATGCTAACGATCGTATAGCTTGTTGCCCAGGCATATCGATATGACTACTTGCGCTCCATGATGTCTCAACCTATGGCATTCTTTGATCTTGAAGAGAATTCCGTCGGCAGCTTGCTATCCAGACTCTCATCAGACCCCGACGCAGTAAACGCTCTTGCTGGAAGCAATCTTGCAGTTATTGTAACTGTCGGAGTCGCACTAATTAGCTGCGTGGTACTTGCTTTGGCTACCGGCTGGAAACTTGGCCTCGTGGTTCTTTTTGGTGGCTTCCCATTCATTTTTGGAGCCGGCGTTGTCCACGAAAGAATGCAAAATTCGTTTGAGGAAAAGTCTGGCGCCATGTTGGCCGACAGTGTTGGCTTCGCCAGCGAAGCTATTCAAGCTATCCGTACGGTGGCGGCGCTTAACACAGAACCGTTGATCGAAAGGAAGTTTGGAAAGTTGCTGGACGAATATAGTCGCAATGCCTGGCAATATGCGGTACGGAGTATGACCTGGTTTGCTTTGAGCGATAGTATTGACTTGCTGTGTATGGCTCTGGCTTTCTGGTGAGTTATTACGATCTCATGCACTGTTACGTTCACCATTAACAAGACTTCACAGGTATGGAGGACGCCTGTTATCGTTCCAGGAGTATACAACAACCCAATTTTTCATCGTGTTCATAGCGATCGTATTTGGAGCCCAAACTACAGGACAATTCTTTGCCCACAGTTCAGGTATGGCGAAATAGTCCGACAAAACTGCAACCAGAGTGCTAATCCATTGTTCTAAAGACATATCCCAAGGTATATCATCGACCCGCGCGATTTACGAATTGGAAGATTCCGTGCCAGATGTAGTCAGTCTGAATCAGACGGCGCCAGACATTTCGGTTCTTGACCAAGAGACTCCCCTCTTAGAATTCCGCGATATAGACTTTTCATATCCCTCTAGGCCGTCTCAACGGGTGCTGAAGCACTTCAACTTGAAGCTATACAAAGGACAATCCATCGCTTTGGTTGGTCCGTCTGGATGTGGCAAGTCCACCATAATCCAGCTTCTCGAACGATTTTATGAGCCATTATCAGGAGAAATTATGATTACAGGCACATCAATGCAGAGTTATGTCCCCGGAATCACTCGCACATTATTTTCGCTGGTCAGCCAGGAGCCAGTTCTATATCAGGGCACTGTCGAGGAAAATATCAACTTGGGAAGATCGACGCCGTTAACGCCAAACGAACTGGAGAGCGTCATTGATCAGTCTCAACTTCGTGATCTAATCTCATCCCTCCCAGATGGAGTGAGAACATCAGTGGGATCTAGAGGTACCCAGCTCTCTGGTGGCCAGAAACAGCGCATTGCCATTGCGCGAGCGATTGCTATGGATGCACCGGTTCTGCTTCTCGATGAAGCCACCAGCGCCTTGGACAGCGAGAGTGAGCAGCTCATTCAAGCTGCCATTAGAGAGGGCACTCAAGGTAAAACCGTCATATCGATAGCACATCGGCTCTCTACAATTCAACATTGCGATTGCATTTATGTGCTCGATGGTGGAAGGATAATTGAGAAAGGAACCCACTCTAGCCTCTTGGAATCGAAGGGTCAGTATTGGTCTATGGTGATGGCTCAGATTGGTGTCGGCGAGTCTTGATCAGTAAAGCGTAGTGACTGTCCAAAGAGTGGGTTGGTCAAGAAGGTAAGGCGAAACGCCGAAACACCTCGGAAGCAGTAGGGTGGGACTCTACTCTCTTTTATTTCTCTTATTTCCTGCATTTGCAATTATATACATGTAATTAGGACATCATGAGTTACTGTGTACTTTGAATACTTTGACTACCTGTAGATCGATTAGAAGGGGGGATCTTGATACATCCGGACGAGACATATAGCTACTGTGTAGTCTGCTGCCACTCAATACAAGATACAACTGCAGTACTCTATCAAAATTAAGTCCCAAATTTCGGGCCTAGTGTAAGATTAGTTACTACTTATTTGTTGGCCAGCAATTGTATCCCGACATTTCCCTCACCGTTGTTCTCACAAAGGGTTATGTAGCTCCGACTGCGCCCCATGCTAACACAGTATCGAATAAGGAGACACCACGATGGCCTTGCAGTGATTGCCCATTCAAATCCCTGGCACCAGTCCATCCCTTAGTACCCCAGCTAGTGAGTTATTCTCCGGATGGCGTTCGGCACTTGAATCCGGTGTGCCATCCGGAAGACTGCATGGGACTATGCCCGGACACTGTAACATGTCCGACTTCACGCCACTTGATTGGCTGAACGTGGACCAAGGCCTTCGGATCCTCAAGATGTAGTCGTCTTCACGATGAGTATATATATTCTTCGATCAATCGTTTACAAATGGTCTTCACTTCTCATCAGCATTCATTGTAAACACACAGTACAGCTCAAGAGACTTTACTTCATTTTTTATATCGCAACATCATCAGCATCATCAGCATAATGTCAGTTCCAACAATTGCAATTATTGGGGGCGGTCCTAGTGGCCTTGCCTTCGCGCGATTGCTAGAAGTCAACAAGATAGACTATGTTGTCTACGAACGAGATGCAACCTCTTCAGTAGAGGGCCAGGGCGGCTCTCTCGACATTCATGGAAAAACCGGCCAAGTTGTCTTGAAGGAAGCCGGACTTTTTGACGAGTTCAAGAAGTATGCGCGCTGGGACGCCACCAAAACACTTATTCAGGACAAGAATGGAACCACCCATCTCACGTTTGGTGAAGAACAAGATTCCCCGGAGATTGATCGCGCTTCGTTGCGCAAGATTCTGCTCGAGTCCATTCCACCAAGTAAGATCAAATGGAATCACGCTGTTGGTAGCGTGGAAAAACTTGACTCTGGCAATTTCTCCATCAACTTCAAGAATGGCATTTCTGTTGCAGGCTTCAAACTTGTTGTTGGAGCAGACGGTGCATGGAGCAAAGCAAGACACTTGGTGAGTAGTACCCGCGTCGAATGAAGAGAAATATGCTAACAACAAAACAGCTCACCTCAGCAAAGCCTCAATACTCGGGAAAGTATTACCTTGAGGCCAAGATTTCGAACTCAAACCCCTTCCATCCCACTATCGCAAAACTTGTCGGAAGTGGAAATCTCGTGGCTATGGGAGAAGCAAAGCAAGTTTCGGCTCAAGCGCAAGGAGACGGATCCTACCGCATCTATCTCGGGTTGACTGTTGCTGAGGACTTTGCAACGAATGGGCCTGTCGACCTCTCTAAAGCAGACGGAGAGACTGCACGCAGCTTTTTCGTCACCAACACTGACTTCTTCGGCACTTGGGGTTCTCCCCTCAAGGACATCATTACAAACTCTGAAGGTGCCTTCAGGCCCTGGCCGCTTTATCACCTTCCATCCGAGGCTCTCTCTTGGGCTTCAGTTCCAGGTGTAACCGTTATCGGCGATGCGGCTCACGTATCGACCCCATTTGTGGGAGAGGGTGTCAACTGCTCGATGTATGATTCTTTTGTGCTGGCGTCTAAGATCGCGGAACACGGTTTGGGCCAGCTGGACGCTGCTGTTGCAGCATATGAGAAGGAGATGTTTGAGCGCGGAAAGGACTTGATTGAACGAAGCAACGGTAGTGCAAGCCTTCTGTTTGCACAAAACGCCCCCAAGCCCTTATTAGATGTCCTGAAGTCTGCACAGTAGGATGTTTAATCTTTGACCAGAGATACTCAGATCAAAGAACCTTCATTTTCGCAATATCGCTCTGCGATTTTATGGACCAAGTTGCTTCTGGTCTTTGGTATACAGTTTGTTTTGAGATATAGGCTAGCATGATGGATTTTAAGGATTCCGCAATTGTTCAGCTCTCATATAGTAGTCCACAGTTGGCAATGAGTAGCGGTAGCATCGTATCAAACACAGATATATATATTACAATTCTCGACGATTTTGATCATGCTTCCTATAGAATCTACTCTACTTGATAAATGCCATTTTACTTTTATTTGACCTTGGCAAAAGTATTCATGCACGTATCTCGTATGTGTCTACATGAACTGGATGACTGCTTCACCGCTCTTGAGCAATACTGTGGCGTATGACCATTCTTCCCTTCTTTTCAAGAGAGCGACCCTAATCTCTCTTTCTTCATTCTTTTGGGAACCATTTTCCATCTCCTCCGAGTTTTCTAAAAGAGGCATGTGAATCTTGTCTTCCCTGAATATCGTACCCACCAATCCATCAATAGTGAACTGAGATCTCAACCCAGCTACCTCTTTAGGATGATACCATATGATTATGATTGCCGCTAATGATATGACACCACAAAGGTAAAGTGCCTTGAGTGTTATCAAGAAATAAAATGGTATAATTGGCACCCTCGTCAGAAGTACCCTTGAGCGAGATTGTTCTATAATATTTCTTCTGCTGCTAATAGCCCCGACTGATAGTGATAACACGGCGTGAGACATAAAAGCTGCGGTGGTTTCCGCGATGTCGGCAGAGCTGTTGCCGGCGCTGGCAAAGTTGGCTGCGCATTGTAACGCGGCATTCACACGGTCACTCCCAAAAGGGCCAGACATGATACCACCAAGAGTGCTATTGGCAAGAGCAGTGTTGAATGATGTTACGGTACCGTTCACCCAGGTATATGTTGCTTCATAGACGGTAGAAGAGCAATTCAAGATCCAAGATAATGTTTCGACCGTGTCAGAATGATAGGCAATTCCAGGGTCATTTGCAAAGCTCTTTGAATCAATCTGCTCTTTTACAGCCCAAGTCGCAAAATAGACTGGATTCTGATAGGTGAAAAGCAAGTTCTCGGTGAGGCTTGAATTGCTAAAAAGCTTTACCCCCACCGGAGTTGACAGTGTATTAAAGTCGCCGGTAAGTGCAGGTGTACAGTTGAACTTTGTGTCGTTAGGATACATGTGAGTGCAGTCATATGTTATTGATTGACACTGCGTGGATACTGCGAATGTGCTCGCTTTGAAGTCGACGTTTGGGGAGCTTGCTGCATCTCCGAGATATAAAACAGCCTGTGATTGGTCTGATGGAAAATAGTTTACTTTGTTGACCGTAGAGACGTTGTGGAGGACTTTAAAAGCTTCGCTGGAAGAGACAAGGTAGTTTTTCCCCATCGCCGTTATGATGTTGCATGGAGAGCTGGTCCCGTTTTTTGTGCAATCGCTATTTATAAGCCCCCGACCAAATGAGTGAACAGAAGGGCTATTAATTTGTAATTGCGTTTGCTCGATCGGTATCACCACAAAGCCAAACCAGGTATCAATAACTGGAATGACAAGGCTTCTATAAATGTCAGTGTCTGAGGGAAAATGCCTAAATATGACAGAAATATAGTCTACTAGTGGTATCTGTCAATGATGAAGTAAAATACTTACCCCAAGATTGTTGTAATTGTTAGGGTAGTAACCACACCAAAAAGAGGGCCGTCAAACTTGCTTCCTCTTTTCACGCGATAACAAATGGCGTCCCAAAGTCCGTGCCACCCACTGACCAGAAGGCCCAGTAGCACTGACAATTGCTTTGGCGTGAGAAGTTTGTTGACCTGCCCTTGCTGCGACATCTGACTCATAGAACTGGCTGCGAAAAATGCCATCAAGCCCGTTATCGTGCTCGACAGGTATGGAAGAAGCTTTCCAGCTGCAGAAGCAAGGGTACTCAGAGACGATGGATTAAAGAGTACATAGTATGACTTAGAACCCCCGCTGACCATAAAATTACTGATGATGCTTCGTGGAGCGGAGGAAACGTTGCCAGAAGCTTGCAACTCGGGCAAGCCTGGGTTAAGAGATACGCGATTTTTAAATATGATACCAATGAGAAACCCGGATACAGATGTCATGACAAGGCATGGTACGGTAATTGCCAAGAGAATGGTTATATATGCGTTTACTTCATGCCCTTGATCTTTCTTCTTACTTCCCTCTTTAGTCTTGGTTGACATCGGACACCAACGCTTAGCCATCGTTGCGAATTGATGAAGAATTTTTATTCTTCAGGTTGAAAATGAAAAGAAACAAATTTGGAGTCAATTTGCCGAAATGGAAATCTTTGAAAGGGTTCGCGCCTTCAGTATTTATTCTCAATGTATGTCACACAATGATCTCAGACACTCTGCATACAAACTTTTTGGACCAAGAGCGAGCCATTTCGAGATGGCAGCCTGATTTAACACTTGAACCATGAGCGCACTGGGTAAACAACTGTTACTGCGATTTCTAAAAGTCTTGTACATGTACTACCTTGACTCACAATTTTGTGGCTTATAGTAGGGCGAAGCTGAGCTAGTAGACCTGATGCCACTGAAGAGGCTGAAAAGGTGTTATGCAGTAAGGAGAGAAGATTGACGACCCGTGTTACCGCGCATCACTTAAGTTACACAAAGTGTACAAGAATCACTCAATATTCTATTGTAGAAGGGCATAGACGGAGGCTACCTGTTTAATATCTTTGGCTTGAAAACCACAGAAATGTAAAAAGTTGGTCTGCCATCTCATACATAGCTAGTATTAGCTATCCATCCTTTAGAGTAGCGATTTAAATGGTAGGGTAGTGTCCTTCAGAATATTGACAGACGCCTACTATGTGGACTTGCCAAGCAGAGCCTTGTTTAGCCACGAGTTTCAAGGGCCGTGTGAAATTGGAGGTCTCAACTAGGCAGCGAAATATGCTGTTCGAAAAAGCAAAAGGTCCGAATAGCCTTGTTTTCCAGAAGCCAAGGATCCGACGCTTCACCCTTATGAGCACCGAGCTTTTGATACACATTGTAGGACAAACACCTATCAGATACTAGTGCCACTGTGGCTGCGTTTCAAGGACACTGGTAAACATGGCTTTATTCTAAGTCCCTTTCGGCTAATATCCTTGCCAACTCTTCATGAACGAGGGTAGTTACGCGCATGCGTCATCTGAAGGCACAGCCACGTATTATCTCATAAGTACTAGGATACAAACATTATTTTATTCTCAAATGGCTGATGCCTAGATGCGTAGATTAGTATCGTCATAGTTTGTTGTTTTGAAACCCCGATTGACAATGTTGCACCTCTATATGCATATAAAGACTCCAAGAGAAAGCGCCGAGGTGTTCTGATATTCATTTTCAATCATCTATATGAGAATTCACCTTGTTGAGGACTCTACTGATGGTTGGATATAGGTTTGATAAGATGTATTGCTCAGAAATACTCATTTAATTCCTCCTTGCCAAGAGGCCTTGTTTGTGTAAACTGCTTCTTGAAGCCACAAGTTAAGTTTAAATAATCGAAACTTGCACTGCATTCACCACCTATCGTGTTCCAGCCCAAAACCAATTGCCTCTGTCTAAAGACCTAGGGCGATCCCAGCAGACCTAAACTATCCCAATTACCAATATTATGGCTTCTTGATACATTGGGTGCCCTTGTAGTACTCATCCAGCTTGCAACACTTGGAATCTGAGTTTCCTGCATTCCATGCACAGTAATACCCATTGCCAAAGTCACACGGTCCATTTTGGTAGCATGGCAGAAGCTTTGCATTTCCAGGGTAACAGTTACCGTTCAATGCTTTCTGGCCGACACCGCAGCATATTGTATTGCTGGACGCACCGCCGGAGCTGTCGACAAAGGTGCTGACATCAGTGGAACATTGTGGTGTATTTCCTGAGCAGATGGTCTTCCCATCGGAGCATAAGATATACGACGGATCCACGCACTTTCCGTTTATTGCGTTTTGGTTGAGACCGCAGCACATCATAGCCCCTTTGTTGTCTTGAGTACATTGTGTTCTTCCTCCTGTGCAAATAGTCTTTGCGTCGGGGCATAGGATGCCTGGAATAAACGGTTCAAAGCATGTCCCATTCACGGCTTTCTGGCCAGGAGCACAACAAACAGATGCTCCCAGTTGGTCTATAGTACATTGAGAGGTGTTTCCAGTGCAAATGAGTGGACCAGAAAGGAGTGTACCAGGACAAGTACAGATTGGGGAAAGGGCGAGGTCCAAGCTGGCAGATGCTGGGCTGGCAGATACCACAGAGGCTTGAAGCAGGCCAAGCGCGAACAGCGCCACATGGGTGATTGATGGCATGGCAAATATAGGACTTTGAATTCACGAACAGTAACTCGCTGGCTGCCAATTTGTAGAGGTTGAACAGTGATGAATCGAGAAATTTGCTTCCTGATACTACACCGGCTCTATTTATGTGCACTTCCCCAGATTGATCAAGGTAACAGGAGATGCCCTTTCTCTTCCATCCTCCGATATTTTCCTTCCTTGCTGGTATGAAATGAGACTGTTTTACGTGAGCCGAGACAAAGCGTCAACTTATGTCACAATTTGTTTCAATAGTGGTCTATTAATATGGAAGTACGAGTATGCGACACTACGGCACTTGATCTCCGAGTGGCTGAATGTCTTGAATGTCTATCGTGCGACTATTTAGCCACCGTATGCTGCTACATTCGACACCTACGAAATATGAACGGTCTATAAGAAACCACGCCTTTAAAATGATGTGACATACTGAGTCCTAAGCGGTCAGATATACATAACCAGATTTGATCTATCTGGACAACAGTGCTGGAAAACAACAAACATTAACTCTCGCGCCCTTTAATAAGCTGAGTTGTCTACCTCAAAGGCTCGGTGGATCTAGGCTATTAAACCGAGACACGGGAGTCCCCGTGTCTTAGTGGATGTCATATGGCCTTCGTTCCCTTAGAATGGCTGCCACACCAGTCTTACTTAGGCCCGTTAGGTCCCGGTTTCCTACGGGTAGCTGGTCGGCTCATCGGACAACCTTATCTGCACATTTAATTTCCACAGAGAAAGGAAATCTCAAGACTTTCTTACGAATGCGAAGATGCTCACGTGTGTACTTCACTGATTTCATGCCAGCACATTGTAATGATCAATTGGACATCTGAGCTACTTAATTTATGAACTACTGTCCGTGGGGAAATGGAGTTTTACTGATGGTTCCATGGTTACCCCGCCATTTCACCCTCAACGATCAGTTAAACTGCATCAAATTAGTTAGGTAATCTTTGTCTCGAAAGAACTCTTAGCAAATAGGGGAATCGCTTTACTCACCTCTAATCGGCCGTTGATGTTGGCAATTCGATCATCCAGCTGGATACCCTGGCGTTCACGGTATCCTCCATCTCGCATTGGCAGCTCGGCGGTCAAGAGGGTGCCCTCTAGACGGATATCATTGGCAGACTCGGCAAAGTCTTGAGCAGTGACACAATTGTAGATTAGCACGAGTTTTCTCATATGGCCATTTTTCATTCGGCGCTGAATGAATGAATAAAGGAATGTTACATGGACATGTCAAGTCCAAAATACATCCGGTATGGGTGAATAAATTGTAGTAGGTGATGAAGATTCGGAGATTAAGAAATAGACAATGTACTTACTAACGCCATCCCACATGAACCAACCATCTTCGTTGCCAATAAAGTTATTGAGGTCAATGCGGGATTGGTTCCAGTTCCCCGATTCATCTGCAACGTCGGCAACGAGGATGTGGCCGTCCTCTAGCCAAATGTTGTTTGCTGACGCTGAGAAAGACATTGTGACTGTTGCGTTTCCTATAAAGAGGGAAAAGAACTAAAGGCTGCTTAATTTGATTAAAGATTGGAATTCCTCCGAAATGCTGGTGCAATGGATCTTATATCTACGAGGAAAAGGCACATGATATTTGGAGCCTCAGGGGGCGGCTGTGTCGATGCCTAATACCCCTCATTGTGCCCCGCCTCATTTTTCATGCATGATGTTAATCGCCAGTGTTGAATTCTACGCTGCTGAAGTTCTCTCAAGTATTGTACATGTCGCAAGAGCACTCCGTAGAGTTGTCAATCATCAAGGCCATTGGTCGTATGAGCTTCTGCAAGGGTCATCAGTTAGGATGACTGATGCTTATTGTCTACGTTCTATTCTGAGATATTCTTGCTATACACGCCTTGACATAATGACGACTCTGCAAGTCAGGATGACTACTACCGCGTCTAACATGAAGCTAAGACGCGCCAGCTGAGAGTCCAACTAATTACAACTACCGTATCCACTCAAGCTTGGAAACCCACAACCTGTCGATTACCTTCGTGATGGATAGACAAAACATGGCTGGGCTGGAGACTTACCCCGAGCTTCCCAATTCGCGCAGCATTCGGGTCATCAAGCTTCATGGCGCCACTGGCCCCAGTGACGATATTCGATTCGACCTCATCACCGTGTCTCTCGATGACCCGCTGCCGTATGAGGCGATCTCATACACATGGTCTGGGCAGCCCCTCGACCGACCCGTCTACGCCAATGGCACAGAGTATCTCGTCACTAGAAATGCGGAGGACGTCATGAGGAGACTACGCCCAAACAAGCCTGAGCGTTCTCGCAATCTGTGGATTGATGCCATCTGCATTAACCAGAAAGATGACAAAGAAAAGGCAGTAGAGGTACAGCTAATGTATGAGATTTATGCGGGTGCAGAGCGTGTCAACATTTGGCTTGGCCAGGGATCCGAATCAACTGCTCTCGCCCTCAGATGGCTGAGGTGGTACAGCTGGACGTTTTCTCCAGTCTGGAAAGCCCAGGCAAGATTTGCGGGGGCAATTACATCTTCAGGTTCAATCTTTATAAGGCTACTTTTGGGCATAGCTGTAATATGCATGTCATGTGTCTCGGCATGTATCATGCTGCTTGTTGGGGCCGTAGTCTTGTTTCCTTTTGGGTTGTTACCCATCTTCAAAAGTGGGCGGTCTTGTTACTCCCCATTTCAGCTTCTCCAACTAACACATGATACTGTTCCAGGCTATAAACAGCAGTTCCGAGATGGCTTGGCTGACTTGGCGTCCATGGAATACTGGGAGAGAGCTTGGACGGTTCAAGAAGCAAACGCTAATGAAATGTGCTTTATTCTATGCGGCTCGTCTGCGCCGCTTCGGCTTGATCTGTTTTACATGAGCCACTATATGATCCCGCCGATATACATCTTCAGCACCCTTAACAACAGCAAACTCAATCAGCGCTATAGCTTACACATGCTGGACATATTCCACACCCATGTACAGGCGGAGTTTGGCACCCAAATCTTTGACGTTCTTTGTAAGACAAAGGCAACGATAGCCAAAGATAAGCTGTTTGCCATCAGGGCCATGTTTCCTGATAGTTTGGGTGCGTTGACTATCGACTATTCAGTGCCTGACAGCGATATTTATACCGAAGCCGCTCGTATCGTTCTAGAGGAGACACAGAACGTTGAGTTCTTTAGATACGCTTGCCAACCTGGTCGAGAAGACAAGTTTCCCAGTTGGGTACCTTCATGGTCGGCGCTTATCGACATTCCGGATTGGATCTGTAAATTTGCGCCGGCGACAATCTCTCAGGAGGCTGTTATAATAGAGGACGATAATGCGAAATTACTCAAGCTGAAGGGACGGCGGGTTGATAAAGCCGCGTCTGCCATCAGTGAGCGGTTTCCAAATGTAGCACCCTTACAAGTCCCGTGGTCACGCTCGTTAGATCTCGATGTTGCGCGTGAGGCCTTTGTGGTGTTCAGGGAATGGGTACATTCAACTGGTGCAGCAAACAACGAGGACCCCTGCATGCATCAACTGGCATGGATGATATCTCAAATGATCAATCTGGATGTCAATGATGTTCTGGTTTGGTTTCAATTAACGTGGTTCGAGGACAATTTTGGTATGGAGAAGCTGTGGGACTACGGATTGCATGGGAGAGAAGGCTGCGATTCACGAAAGTTCACTGTGAATTTCTTGCAAATGGTCAGTGGAAGGTCGCTTTTCATGACAAAAACGGGAAGGGTCGGGATGTCAACTTTGGTCATACATCCAGGAGACGAAATTGCGCTGCTTACAGGCGAAAAGCTGCCATATGTTATCCGCAAAAACTTCGACCGTCCAGATAAATACGCGTTAGTAGCACCGTGTTGGCTAAGCGGTGCCCTCATGGGTGAGGAGTGGCCGGGCTGGAATGGGCAGCTGGAGGACTTAAAAGACATTGAACTGGTTTGAGACCACAAGCCACAAAGGTGGTTGTAACTGAAGAAATGCTTTTCATTCCTCGGAATCCTATATCTGAGTCGCAACTATGCAAATTGGCAGAGCCTCATAATAGTCATGTCGACACAAAATCCGTAAACATATCCAATAGCCTTTGACGAAGCAATTATTTATTCGTCATCGCTTTGACACATTGAAGCGGATCCTTTCTCGCCAGTTCTAGAGTTTGTCGCCCGATAAGGAAATATTATGCGGGTTTGTAGATGTCAGAGCGTTCATGGACCTGGTTGTCACAGCGTCCAAGCTAGATCCACTGAGTATGGTTTCTTTAACCTTGCTGATCAGTTCAGCTGTTGAGACAACACCAAGCTTGAGGGCGTCTGTAAGTAATCTCGCGACGCCGTGCTGCATCACGCCACGCAGTATTTCCTCTATTTTTAGAACATGCACGTTAGCCCTATAATGACTTCGACCGCGTCGCCATCTACACGAACGATATTTGACTTACTTTGCATGGCTGGCGTGTGTCCTTTGTGTAGAACGATTGTGTATTTTTTAAGTTTCGACTTTGGATATTTCGTCGATAGGTTGATGGGGTGGCCTAAGCTAACAATCGTATGCTTGCTGCCATCCTTTTCGGTAGTTAATGAATAATATTTTCGTAGAGCTGAGACCGTGGTTGCGGTGGCATATTAGTAGAGCCTTCCAGCAACAGCGTGAGATTTTGCCTACCTTCTTTTTCTTCTTTGTCGTTGATGCATTCAAGTTGGATAGGCTTATCTTCTGGTCTCAATCCGGCTTTCTTCAACAACTGTCGAATAATCTCATCGTCCTCTGTTTGTATCACATACACCTGGATCAGCGGTGCCCTTTCCAAAAGAGGCTGGATACACTCACTGTATATTATAATCCCATGCTCAAAACGAGACTCGCCTGAGTAGCACATCAAGAAGAAGACGTCAATGTAACCAACGAGACGTATCTTGCCGGGCCATCGCTGATTGTCAATGAGAATGTCCCACGGATGGATATCGCTGGGCATAAACTGTTAAGGGCAATACGGCCACGATGGTCTGCGATTACATACTAGTCACATTCCAGGGTGTTATCATCAATCGTTCGACCAAAAGTACGGAGAACGCGATGATATGATGCCATTTTCAGAGAGCTAGATTTGAATTGACAAAAAATTGGCTAGAAGACGAAAGAGCACGGGCAGGTCGAACGTAGTTGAAGTAAAGCTAGACGTTATTGAGGACGAATGCAGATAAATTGCGGCTCAAAATTGATGAAGCCTTTCGTACAGCAAATGCCGAATATTCTAGGCCCAGATACAATGTATCGACTTTAACTCACGCAAACGATCAAATGGCCTTCGATTGTCTGCATAGCGTGTGAGTGCGCCTACATGTCACATTAGGTCAGCCTCTAAATCCTCCTATTCGTTTCACCACTGAGACCACGTCACGCAACTTTGGGCATTGATGCAGATACTTATGGGGCGCAAGACGCTGGCTGCATGAATTATGGAGATTATCGTCTAATGAGAGCTGCAGAATAGCATGTATTCTTCAGCTGGCCAATCAGATCCTGAATTCGGTGAGTCGTCGCTTGCCACAGCCTAACAAATGGCAGAGACTGAAGAGACATGCGCGGGGGAAAGAGAGGCTCTAAGTACGATTCATGTCTTCTTCATAGTAAAAAGAACACCGAAACTATATCGTTGCGGCTCAAATTGCGCATCGTGCGCCCATGGCTTTGGCAATTGGCTATATAAGCATCGTTGGATTTAGAGACTTGCTGATTCAGAGATCTCTCAGACGCTCTATAATGCGGTGATTTGTTGATCAAAGTACATATTTACTCCTTACTTTGTTATCTTTAACGGATTATTTCCATATAGTCTTCTTTGCAGACTCCAATAACTTCGTTTACGACACAGGAGGGCATTTCCTCCAACCCCTTCTTTACCATGGCAGATCAACTGGACGAAGAGGACTCTTCAAAGAGAGTTCTCGTTGCGAGAAAAATGCTCAAAACTATGGGGTTTCACGAAGAAATGCTGAGAAGTATTGTCACATCATGGCTCGTTCCTCGATTCAGACCAGAGATTATCTCCGAACTGGGTCAAAGTCTTACCAGAATCCAAGACGTTGGGTTCCTGGGGATAGCAAACAACTCTACAGAGGGGCTAAGACCTTACCGAATGTTCGACATTGCAGATCGTATGCTTGTCGACAACATTGATCCATCAGCACCATACTGCATGGTATCGCACCGCTGGAAGGACCCTGAAATCAACCTCGATCTACTTCGAAAGGCCAGAGAAGACGTCTCTCAGTCATATCCAGTTTGGTACAACTCAGATCGGAATGATGTTGAGATCATTCTAAAATACTGTAAGGAGAAGGTGAAGCAGCAAAGAAAAGATGTTAACGGTTATGCTGTAAAGAATAGACTTGATGAGAGGCTATCACAGCAAGGCTGTTATGTCTTATCTCTTCTTGGGATGCACCACAAGAGCAGAAAGATTCACGAGGAAGTACGCGAAGCGCACGCAAACTTGGAGATGATCGTACGAGACCAGAAGGTTATAGAGATGGAAAACAGAGTATACAAAGACCTTAACAATAAGGCGAAATATCCTGGTGGTGGAAATACAAACGGAACATCGACAGTGGAGGCCGACCAATACGAACCACCTACAACCAATAATGTTGATGAGAACCATGATGTTATTAAGGCGGCGTACGACAGAGTATTTGACACAGAGTGGGAAAGAGACAAGCAGTCGGAGAACATAAAATTCGATGCGCTCAGTCGTGATCTCCGGGAGTCAGTGGACGGTATGATTCGCTGCTTACGTCTATGGAGATCGGCCATAAAAATCGAGCAATCCATTCTGAAAGCTGGAGAGATTTTCGACCGCGGCCTACTACCTGGCCAGAAGCAACAAAAGTCTTATGTGTGGCTCGATACCTGCTGCATAGACAAGAGCAACCATAACGAGTACTCTGAATCAATGTCCCTCATGGGGGATTGGTATGCACAGTCTGCATTTACTCTGGTGCACTTGGATACTGGATTCGATAAGTCGCCCAAAGGATCTGATGCAGAGATCTATTGGAAGGAGTTCTTGGACACGGATGGCGATTATGAGAAGTTGGCTTCAATCCCGGATCGAGAATTGGATCAAGTTCAGAGCTACAGAGATATTGACAATGAGCCGGAAGTTGAGTGGTCTACGAGAGGTTGGACGCTGCAGGAGTTGGTCATGAGTAGAATGACATACTTTGTCAATGCTGACTGGGAGTTCTTACACCGACCTGTTGAGAATCTAGGACGCGCATATCATCTCATACCTTATATCGATCTATATACAGAGGCTCTCGACGTCAAGCCCACCCCGAACTCATGGAAGCCCGAAGTTTTAATGACTGCGCTGTTGAACTCTGGGGCTGTTCTTCAAAGTGACGCGATGAAAGTGGTCTATCCTAGGATTCAGAAGGAGAAGGAGTCAGAAGAGGTAGAGGTTGATGATAGCCAGTCTTTGAGCAACCGGCTATTGACTTCAATTGCGATGCCTTGGAACTTGATGGACACCGTATTCCATGTTGTCAAACCCGAACCAACTAAAAGCGAAATACAGAATGACAAATCCTCACGAGATGCCTTACTACGAGAAATATCGGTGCTTTGGGACCCAGCATTGGCGACTCGGTTTCCTGCGATTGAGGCGAACGAAAAGGACAAAGCAAAGCAAAAGCTTTTCATGGTTCCTGAAAATGCATTCCCTCAAACTAGCCCAGACGCAGAGGATAGGGTGTTACATGCGCTCTCTATCATCAAAGCTCTGGAGTTGATAGGATTCTGTTTCCCCAAGGATATATCCCGGGAGACCGCCAAATCTGAAATGGCACAAGCCGTGTTCTTTGCCGCCGTGGGGCTCATTGAATGCTACGACGAAACTCGGTACCCCATTATTGTTCAGCGAATGCTACAGAGTGAGCTTGGTGGCGGTAAACCGAGTGAAGCCCAGGAAAAGGAACTGCTGAGGCTGAAAAGGGAAGGGGAGAAGCGGGTGAAGCTTGAGATGCGGAAAAAGCTCTTTCAAGAGCTGCTCAACTCCTTTCCCGAAGCAAAGGAACATTGTGCCATCGACGAAATGAAGAATACGGAAGAAAAAGAAGAGGCATTATCCAAGACTCTTGCGTACATCTTGCATGTTGTCGTCGACCTGGTGAAACCTTTGATCCAGGAAGACCGACAGTACATTGCGGACTTTGGCAACATTACACTCCTCGACTCATGGATAGAAGGTACCCAGAGATTTGGTTTCACCACCCAGGAGGTCATGACTTTGGCATGCGAGCGAAAGACTACAAAGTCGTTTGATCGCGCATATTCATTGATGGGTATCCTGGGTGTTCGATTCCCAACCTTTTCCGCAGAAGGATATGAGAAAGCACTCTGCAGACTCCTCGATGAAACAATCACCATCCATAATGATGTTTCGGTCTTTAACTGGGTTGGATATAACAAAGGAAGTTCGATGCGCGGCCGCTCGATGTATCCATCAACACAGGAGGCGTACAAAGCCAAAGGTGGTAGGCTGCACAGCCGCAATTCATTCTCGGAAATTGAAAAAGACAAGATGCTGAGGACAACAAGTTCTTATCATGCCGTTGTCGCACTTTTGCGCGATGCGATCGATTTTCTTAAAAAGAACACTCCGCCCAAGCAAGAAGTTGAATGGATCCAAGACATTGCAACAATTGTCAAAAGCTTCAAATTGGACGAATTGAAAACACCCCCATTTGACCCTTCAAAAACAGAAAAGCTTGGAAGCCATGCCAGCGTCCATAGTCGAGCCGATGCGTTGCCATATGAGATTGAGATTATCAGCAAATTCATCGGGTACATCATCAATCCTTCCACTAGGCCAAAGCCTGGCCCGAATATCGAACAGCAAACTATCATGATGAGAAATCTTACGTCCCAAGTTTCTATCAACACCGAAATGGATCACGTTTACGACGTACCTGCTCGGGTATCAACCGACGATACTGAACCAGTTGAGCGACCTGTCTCTCCAATGACGAATCAAGACCTTACGCCCGCAGATGATGTGTCTGCTGTGGCTCCAACGGAGATTCCATCCCCTGAGGGGGGCGTTGATGATGAATCTACGCCTTTGGGTAGAAAGAGCAGATTTGTAGAGCAACTCTCTGAAGCAGGTCAAACTCGAGTGGCGTCGATGGTAGAGTCACATAACAAGGCGCAGGATGGAGATGAGATTGTGAATCCCGACGACGATGTTACTCGATATCTCCAAAATTGGGCTTTGAGAGTTTCCCAAGGATTCAAGGCAGATCAAAATACTCTAAAAGAACTGCTACCAGCCAAAATACATGGGATACAATACAAGATTGAGGAGCAGCAGCAGCAGGAAATCTCCACCAATAAGGTGTCATATTTTGGCTCCTCGAACATGATTTCACCACACCCTATCATAGTCACCAATGCAGGCATTGAGGGCATATTCGACGTTCAGCGTGTTATTATCACAATGGCAGATATTGACGGCCTTCGGCAACAAGTCGAGCATACGACAAGTACAGAGCAAATAATATCCGGCTACTGCTCCATCAGCACAGGCTTTGCCCAAGTGATTGTACGATTCTCGTGCAAGAGTGGTCTCTTGAGGAAACAGCTCGAGGTCAATGATGGAATTGACTTTGACGTGATTAAAGAGAAAAGTCCAAGTAAAAAGGAAGATAAAAAGCGAGAGCACAAAACCACTGCTAAAGTGCTTTGGAATAAATTGAAGAGAGATAAAAAGGACAAAGACGACAAGAACGGAGATAAAAAGAAGAAAAAGAAAAAGGGGAAAGATGAAGCAAATGATGGCACAGAAAGCGATCTACTTGGGTCGGAGAATCTGGATGATTCTGGCAACAAGGATGAGGTTGAGAATGAGGAATCGAAAGGTCAACAGATTCGCGACACGGACGAAGAGAAGACTATCAGCCGGATGATCAAATTTATCCAGGAAGAAGACCTGCGACTTGTGGCGGGTGAGTGGGTTCTTGCACGATGCTCAGGCGTGAGCGACGCCAACTGGTTTCTCTGTCATCTCGAATTGGGCTCGACACATCCATTTTACGGCTACCGCATTCCAACGAGTGAGATTGACTTTGAGAATTGTATCCCTGAAGATGGACTGGTGTTGGCTTGGAACACATACATGAACCGAAAGAAAGAAGAAATGTGCAAAATCTTGACAATGCTGCTCAAGTCAAAGGAGCGCAAGCTCAAGAGGAGGAAGCTGGTCGGTCGCATACTGCGTGATCTGGCGCCAGTGGATGAGAAAGCCGAGCATGAGCCCGAAGACCTTCAACAAAGCGTGGTTGACAGGATTGATACCAATGACGGCGAAATCGGCAATACACAGAATGAGTACGACTACCTGGATGAATACACACAGGATAGAAGCGAAGCTGCGAGAGGATTGCGGCCAAGTTCGGAGCATCACTCTTACGATTCCGCGATGAGCATGCCACAAGATGACATGTGGTCAGCTCCCGTTGATCCGCAATCTCAATTCACAACTTCGAGTTTTGAAACGCCGAGCAACTTGCCCAACCAGGAGCTCCGTCCCGAAGACTCGGTATCGAACATTGGAGACCAAGACTCGAGGCCGAGTCAACAGCCGCCGACGCTGCGTGGCTCTACAGCAGCCTCAAAAGACGGCGAGGACGATGACGAAAAATCGCATTTTTGGGATTATCTGCCATTCATTGAGAAGGTTGCCGAGACCAAGGCCAAGCATTTCGACAAGCATTTAAGTGCGACGGTGTTGAAGGACACGCCTGCGGTGCTTCGGCAGGCGATTGAGAATTTGAATGACAATAGGGATTTCTTGCCGGCCATGTTTCACTCTGCAAAGAAGGTTCATATGTTTTAGGGAATTTTAGGTAGCAATTGATGAGCTTTTGTTATTTTACAGCGAGATGAATTATTAAAATTGTTATTCAATACTATTATTGCCAGAAAATAGAGACACTGTTACAAAAGAATCTGACTGGGGACTAAATTTCGTTTCATCGAAGAGTCAGTGGAAGGTTGATGCTTTCGGGTGGCTTGATTCTCAAGTTCATTGTGGTCTACGGTGCGTTCACTAATTTCATATCCATGGATACCTAGGATGGAGAGCTGTTTGTTAGTGGATGCGCATTAATAGCGGCCTGTGTGCTCCAAATGCCCTGCATGGGGTCTAAATCAGCCCTAGAATCTGATTCACGCCACCTCAACTGGCTTCCAGGTTGTGTTCCATGCCTTTTACTACAAGTTGATCTCATTCTCACGACTCACATCACAGGTTTCAGGGGAGAAGATATAGATGGTACGGGCCGATTTATTCCCATTGGTCGCAATTACACTATTGCATTTTAAAATGCCTGAAAATATGTGCTACATAGGCGTCTTGTCATAGTCGATGACCGCGGAGAGCAAAAATCGGAGATAATCAACACTCTGTGCTGTCTACCCGGCAAGCAACAAAAAGGACTTATTGATTACATGTACGCTTCATCCCTGAGCCAACGGCTCTTAAATCTACACTCAGCCGCCTCGGACTCTTAATGGCTTTTAGTGCTTTGTCTATAGCTTCGAATTGCCCTTTAACTTTCCAAATACGCGCCTTTCTCTCTAGTGGACACACATCCTTGAAGCAATGGCCCAATCACGGTTGCAAATGAGCGCGATATCCGTTCAGATAACTGGCTAATTCACCTCTCAGTATTACTTAGTATAGATATAGCAATCGGAAAACCACATTATTTCTCAGGCTATAAACAACTACACCTGGCAATTCAAGCTCGCTATTCAATTTTTGATTTCACCACCGCTAGTAAGGATCAGCTGATGTCAATGCCAAGCCCGTAGTCAACGGGGGACAATGAGAGTATTTTGGTCCTTCATCGTGTCTCTCTCCCCTCCTTGCAAATACGCGCCATCCAATCTGCCTGCAATCAATCAACATTCGGCATCGTGAGTCCTTCAAGCCTCATGACCCCATCCGCAATCATGGACGAGTCACCTGAAGATGAAGAGCCAAGGCCAAAATTCATGAATATACTATACCCATCCAAAGACAACCTCTGTGCAGACTGTAGCCGCATTTCAATACCTTCGCTGACAGCTGAGCTTGCTTCTCCCCCGAGCTTCTGGAGAGAGCTGGAGCTGGAAAATACCGTACCTGGCATGTCTTCCAAATATGGTATGCGACACTTGGACAATGCCAGAGACTTTTCCAAAACTTGGGAAACATGCGCCATGTGCCGCCTCATGTTCATAGCTTTTACACAGCGTCGTGTATGGGCTCAC
Organism: Trichoderma guizhouense; assembly: GCA_002022785.1. NCBI lineage: Eukaryota > Fungi > Ascomycota > Sordariomycetes > Hypocreales > Hypocreaceae > Trichoderma > Trichoderma guizhouense. The sequence continues at coordinate 1,356,598 of LVVK01000003.1, read as the reverse complement.
CCCTCGGGAGAAAGAATTCGCCCCTTAGCAGAAAAGCCCATTTTTCTCAGTCCTCTTTATACGCCTGGAACTGCTACACCAAAGTCTCACAATCCTGCAGAGGATAAAACACCACTCATGGGGGTTCTCGTTTGGATGCCGATCGACGGTCATCCGCCGGCTGAAGGAGATCAGCCAGTTATTGAGAGGGATGGATACGTCCCCTGTATATTGCTATTTTACACCGACGACGGTACGTTTTATTGCTCTGGTTCGTTGTATTAAATGCCATTTAACGCATCGGTATACATAGAGAGCCCTCATACTTTCCAACGCATAGTCGGTAGAGTTCCAGTTGGTGGAACGGGAAATCCTCAAACACTGTCACGCCTCCGCTATTATTTCACTACATGTCGAGAAAACCACCCAACGTGTTTGCAAACAGTCGCGGTGCCTCCTTTCAGCAAACAGGAAGAGCCAATACTTCCAACATATGTCATCGATGTCGGGCGTCTAGGTCCTAACGGAGAGCTTGAACCTCGCTTGACCTGTACAGACGAATCTCGTGGCAATTATGTCGCCCTCAGCTACCGTTCGCCCTTCAACAAGCAACCATTTTGCACAACCCGCGAGAACATTGTAGACCATCTCAAATGCATCCCGTGGGCTGATTGTCCCAAATTGTTCCAAAATGCAATGCAAATGACCAGGGACCTGGGGATGCGCTACATTTGGATCGATCCACTCTGCATTGTGCAGGACGATCGTGATGAGTGGCTCAATGGGTCGAAAAAGGCGGCGAGAATATTCGAGAGCGCAACACTGGTCATTGCCGACTCGGGCGCATGGTCGTTCGATGAAGGACTGTTTAATTCTCTTGGAAGTCATTCATCTTTCGCATCTTCCACTCTCGTCCGGATCCCATACCATGACGAGTCCGGGGTTGCAGACGGCACTGTATTGTACGTGGATTACGATTACGGCTACGATCCCTACGGGTATCGCAACGATCCGAACGAGACACACAGCAGCTTCCAAGGGCGTCCCTGGATCACTCAAGAGTTTTGGATGTCACGTCGTATCGCTTTCTTTACATTCTTTGGGTTTGCGTGGTCATGTCGGTCTATTCGCGTAGGGCCAAATGGCGTCCAAGACATATCTACCAGGACTCTGCACAACAGAAAGTGGTCCGAGATCATTCAGCAACATGTAGCGACCATGTTAAGGCAACCCGAGGACCGACTTCTGTCTCTGGAGGGCATTAGGACTGAGATTCAGAAACGAGATGCTGGGACACTATACAGACACGGCGTATTTGAAAAGGAACTACAGCTGCAGCTGATGTGGAGGGTTGACTATGGCCAGGCTGAGCGGCGCAAGAATCCCCTCGCCGTGCCATCATGGTCATGGGCATCAAGTTTGGCGAAAATACGATTTTTCGAGCCGCATGGGACACCTGAGCCTTTATCCAGCGTTATACAATTGGAAGACTGCGGGAAGATGAGTTTCGATGGCGACGCAGTAGTCATATCAGCTGGGAAGATAAGTAAGTTGAAGAAATCGCATTGGTGGCAAAAAATGACTGTGGTCCCGAAGTTGTTAAACGAACAATGGTATAATTGGGGGAATACTATTCGATATGATGATGCTGAGACGCCTGGTGTTTTTTCGGGTACTTTATTTGCCCTGTTGCTCTGCACAAAACAATTAACATGGCCGGAAGACCGTGTAGAAACACAAGAGTACTTCATCGTCCTACGAAGGATCTGCAAATGGAATCACACGTACGAGAGAATTGGAGCAGGAATGTCTTGTAATCGCCATCAACAAGAGTTTGTAGATAATCTGCCGATGCTATCCTTGGACTGTAAGATGAAGAGCATTCGTATCATCTAGGATGACAGTCAAGACTTAGTGGGATAAGGGCACAAGAGAGGTAGAGCCGCTTCGGTTCACATCAGCAGCAAGGAAGGATTGAGTACCTAGGTACTGAGTACCAAAAACCACATTATATTTGCATACTTGGAACGCATAAACATGGCCTGATTTGACAGCTTCATAAACTTTTCGTTGCACACGACATGGTATGTACGAAAGATCGGTACAATTGTTTAACTCTGTGATCTCGCGCTATTGTGCCAAGCCTTTCAATTGATCATACCTACTGAGAGGCAGAAATCTACGTAACGAATCGCTATTGACACGATACCTGAAGCTTTTGGGACATCGAACCGACTAGGGGAGAAACTTGGATTATAAAGACGAAAGACAGACATGCAGATCATTCATATCACGGGGGCGATGGCTGGAATGTTGGCACGGCATCAGGAAGGCCGGGGCAGCTCGGACTTCCAGAATGCACTGACACTTGACTCAGATCTAGAGAGTATTTAAGTATATCCTCCAGTCTGGCTTAATCTCATGCCATTTGAAGGGATACTGTGAGCGTCGTTTGGTGAGACATGACGCAGTACATCTTCACAGCATGGAGTGCAGGGTATAGAATAGACTAGATGCATGCATTCGGCTCCAGAAGGATCTGACCACATGTACGCCTGATCTTTTTGAGTATCAGGTTGGTTGTCTTCACTTTTTCGAACTGGACTAAAATTCCCTAAGAGCAAGATTGCCAGATTTTAATCTACTCTACCATTCTACATAGATCCTCAAGTTGAAATGAAATGAAGATAATGTCTCAGATGGCAGCATGCATATTGCCTAGTACACATTCTCGGTACTGGCTGATGACATGGAACTTACTCATTCAGCTGGTATACTTACCAAGTTGTATTCATATTAATTTGTATCTGAGATGTCGATCTGTCGCAATGGATAAGATGGTGATGCTGCTACGCGTATATAGGTTACATCATTACCAAGTAACAGCTATAATGAACCCAATACAATCGGTAGATATCGTCTCAACGCCTTCTGCGGTTATTTACAAGAAGGTTTGTAGGTGTGCCATATCGCGGTTGCTCAATCCGACATCGTATGGCACCGTGACCGACCTTAGGCATGTTTGCATCCCTTCTCTCAGTGCTAGATCCAAAACGCACGTAAATTTTTGTTCCCTCTTAACAAACGCTTTTTAAATATCGATGTCTGGTTAAACGCCAGCTAGTACGTGCTCTTATCATTGTGTGGCACCCATGCATTCATGGTCATATTCATGACAGCTAGGAGCGAAGCAGGAGGCAGTACTGACGGTCAATTCCAGTATCTAGGTCATACTCCAACACATGTTACCAATTTTCAACTATGGCGGCCGAAGCTTCTGCGAAGAAGAACAAGAATATCGGTGCAGGTTATGCAAGTGATGATTCTCAACGATCAGGGACATCTATCAGCAACGAAACAATTGGAAACGATGCACAAGAAGTTCAAAAACTAGACTTCTCACACAAAGAAGTCCTAATATCACACAAGACAGAAGAGCCTCTAATTCGTGTACCATACAATCCCGAAAATTCTCGACACACCAAGTCCGAAGACGAACAAGACCTTTATGGACATCTCCCACCTCACCAAGCGAAGATCCTCAAGCGCCAAGTCGTCACTCCGGAGGTTCAACAAGGCATCAAAGTTATTTACCGCTATATCACGCGTAATGATGCCATAATAATTGCCGTCTCTTCCATTTTCGCGGTAGCATCAGGCGCCACCATGCCACTCATGAATATCGTCTTTGGCCAACTTCAAAACTCTTTTCAGGGCTATTCAAATGGCAGAGATGGCAGTCAATCTCTAACATACAGCGACTTCACTGACCAGATAACCAAATTTGTTCTGTATTTTATTTATCTCGCCATCGGTCAATTTGTCGCATCACTTGTCTGTACTGTGGGCTTCATATACACCGGCGAGCACATCACAGCCAAGATCCGAGAGCATTATCTCGCCAGTTGCTTACGACAAAATATCGCCTTCTTTGATAACCTGGGCGCGGGCGAAGTGACCACCAGAATTACTGCCGAAACTAGCCTCATACAAGATGGCATATCTGAAAAGGTTTCGCTAACTATTGCCGCCATCGCTACCTTTATCACTGCCTATGTTGTGGGGTTCATCATGTATTGGAAGCTCACTCTGATCCTATCCTGTTGCCTCTTTGCCCTCTTTCTTACCACCAGTATCGGCTCCAGCTTCATGCTCAAGAACAACAAGGTCTCCCTTGATGCTTACGCCCAAGGTGGCAGTCTAGCTGAAGAAGTGATTGGCTCTATCCGCAATGCTATCGCTTTCGGTACACAAGACCGATTAGCTAGGAAATATGGCGAATATCTGGACAAAGGAGCCAAATATGGCTATAAGATGCAGAAGTCGATGGCCTGCATGTCAGCGACGATGTGGCTTATCCTCTATCTCACCTACAGTCTAGCATTCTGGCAGGGAAGCAGCTACGTTTTGGACGAAGTCATCCCTTTATCGAAGCTTTTAATCGTCGTATTTTCTATCATCGTCGGCTCTTTCTCTCTAGTAAATGTCATGCCGCATATCCAAGCCTTTACAACGGCTATTGCGGCTGTGGGAAATATCGCAAACACCATCAACCGCTCGTCGCCTATCGATCCAATGAAGGATGAAGGCGAGACACTAGATCATGTGAAAGGTAATCTTTACTTCAAGGATGTCCAGCACATCTACCCATCGCGCCCCGAAATGATAGTAATGGAAAATGTAAGCCTCAAGATCCCAGCCGGTAAGGTCACCGCTTTAGTCGGTGCGTCGGGCTCCGGAAAGAGCACTTTCATCGGTTTAATCGAGCGATTCTACGAGCCCGTCGGCGGTACGATATACCTCGATGGTCACGATATCAGCCAGCTGAACTTGAGATGGCTCCGTCAACAAGTGGCATTAGTCAGTCAAGAGCCGACTCTTTTTAGCACTTCTATCTACCAGAACATCCGTTATGGTCTTATTGGCACCAAATTCGAATACGAGACAGACCAGGAGCAACGGCAACTTGTCATCGAGGCATCAAAAAAGGCAAATGTACATGAGTTTGTGATGAGACTGTCCAAGGGCTATGAGACAAATGTGGGGGAGAAGGGCTTCCTCCTTTCTGGTGGCCAAAAGCAACGCATTGCCATTGCTAGAGCAATCGTGTCAGACCCCAAAAGTTTGTTCGCACCAAGTTTATCCCATCGGACCAAACATGAGGCCTATAATGACTGACAATTTTAGTTTTGCTACTTGACGAGGCCACTTCTGCGCTCGACACAAAATCCGAGAGTGTTGTACAGGCTGCTCTTGAAGTGGCTGCGGCCGGCCGCACCACCATCATCATTGCGCACCGGCTATCGACTATCAAGGATGCCCATAACATTGTAGTCATGTCTCATGGCCGTATTATCGAGCAGGGCACTCATGTTGAGTTAATCAACAGCAAAGGCCATTATTTTGATCTTGTATCAGCGCAAGACATAGTTGGGAGTGACGCTTTGACGATTGATGCTCGAGAGCAGCTGGAAGAAAAAGAACAGCACCTTTTTGACGAGATTCCAACCGATTTGGGAAGCGACATCAAGATGCATCATGAGGAGTCACCCACGACGGAGGTTTTACAAAAGGCGACTTCGAATCATGAAACAGAGAAAGGCTACAGCCTATGGACCTTGATAGCTCTCATCAAGTCATTCAATGATCCAGAATGGAAGATTATGATTTCAGGGCTGGTTTTCTCAATCATATGTGGCGCCACTTATCCCGTCATGTCAGGTAAAAGGCCCCCCCTCCTCCACAATCTCAACCATACAGAATGTCCATGTCTGACTGTCGTTGTGCTAGTCTTCTTTGCTAAAGAGATTTCGACACTATCACATCCTATAAATGACCAAAATAGGGCCGCACTAAAGAGAAGTTCTAACTTCTGGAGTGCCATGCTCTTAATGATTGCGGTTGTCCAGTTCATCGCGTATGCACTACAAGGTGCCGCATTTGGCTTCTGCTCTGAGAAATTGATCCGTCGTGTGAGAGAACGCGCATTCCGTACTATCTTGCGACAAGATGTTGCTTTTTTTGACAAGGACGAAAATACGTCTGGATCTCTCACAGCGTTCTTATCCACAGAGACGACACACGTCGCCGGCCTCAGTGGCGTTACACTGGGAACATTGACCATGATGATGGCGACCCTTGTGATTGGCGTAGTTATGTCACTAGCTGTCGGCTGGAAACTGTCTCTTGTTTGTCTATCTGCTACGCCGGCTCTTCTCGCTTGTGGATTCTATCGGTTTTGGATACTGGCGCAGTTTCAACAGCGGTCAAAAGCTGAATATGCGGCATCGGCATCTTTTGCATCCGAAGCGGTGTCTTCGATGCGCACTGTCGCCTCTCTTACACGCGAGGTTGGTGTGCTAAACGAATATAGAGAGGCACTTAGGACACAGCGGCATAGAAGCCTTGTATCGGTTATTAAATCCAGTGTTCTCTATGCGGCATCACAAAGTCTAATTTTCCTTTGCCTTGCCTTGGGCTTCTGGTATGGCGGTACGCTGATTGGTAAGGGAGACTATAACGAGTTCCAATTCTTTTTGTGTCTTACGACAGTCATCTTTGGATCACAATCAGCTGGAACTATCTTCTCCTTTGCACCCAACATGAGTAACGCACACCGTGCCGCGACGGAACTCAAGACATTGTTCGATCGGCAACCTACAATTGATACCTGGTCAACCGAGGGAGAACGACTTGGAAAGGTCACGGGAAAAATTGAGTTTCGTCAAGTATATTTCCGCTATCCAGAACGACCGGAGCAGCTTGTACTTCGCGGTCTCAATCTCTTCATCCAACCAGGCCAATATATCGCCCTTGTAGGGAGCTCTGGCTGCGGTAAGAGCACCGCAATCAGTCTTTTAGAACGTTTCTATGACCCTACCGCCGGAGAGATTTATATCGATGGTAAGGATATTAGTACACTAAATATCGCAGACTACCGGTCTTTCATCTCTCTCGTGAGTCAGGAACCGACGCTATACCAAGGCACGATTAAAGACAACATTACTCTAGGCAGCCCCTGTGGCGATGTGTCTGATGAGGCTGTTGAGTTTGCCTGCCACGAGGCTAATATCTACGATTTCATCATATCTCTTCCAGATGGCTTTAACACGGTTGTTGGAAGTAAAGGTGTCTTGCTCTCTGGAGGCCAAAAGCAGCGTATTGCTATTGCCCGCGCCTTAATTCGCGACCCCAAAATTCTGTTACTAGATGAAGCAACATCGGCTTTAGACTCTGAATCTGAGCAATTGGTGCAAGCGGCACTGGATAATGCGGCCAAGGGTCGAACAACTATCGCAGTGGCTCATCGGTTGAGTACTATCCAGAGAGCAGACCGTATCTACGTATTCGATATGGGAAAGGTTATCGAAGAGGGGACGCATGTCGATTTAATGAAGAAAAATGGGCGATATGCTGAGCTAGTTAGCCTACAAAGCCTTACAAGTGATCCTTAAAAGGGTATCACATTGTCATTTGGGGCTCTCAACTTAGACTGGCAGCGACTTCAGCCTAATCGGCGCTTTGGCGTGGGAACTGCCCATATCGCGAGCACATTTGGCTAAGGCTAGTAGAGAGAGCGTAGATTGAACCAATTATGGATCTGGAAGTACAAATATTAGAGTTGGAATATTTGGTTCGATCGAGATGGGCATTATACAGCAAGCTTGCCGGTCAACCTCGTGTATTGGGATTCGATAGCCATGTAGCTGTTCTTTCATATACGCATACGGGATGTATCTTGTCTTAAGAATTTATCATTGCCGGACAATTTTTTTCTTTTTGTCGCCTCGTCATAGCATTCGCAATTCTCTTACCTGGCTTCTCATTGATAACAATTAAGCACAAGACAAGGACCAGCACCCCAAACTTCCTCTCAGAAAACGGCATCACATGACTATATATATCACATGACTATCACAGTGAGGGGTTCTATCAAAAGGCTCTGTCAGAAGCTGCCCTGAAATATCACGATGGTTTACAGGCGGGACGCTGGAGACGCATGCTGACGCCAGTTGGCTGCATGCCTCAACCGCCGTAACCGGATCCCTAATTGAATGGATGCTAAGGCAATCACAACGATGGGTAAATTATATTATTTTCAAGCTCCAAATCTAGACATCAATCCCGATGGCGATGTGGCTCCAAGGCTTGGAAGCATCTTTTCCAACCTTGAGATGCTAACGGCGCCGCTTAATCAACACGACCATATAAATGTTCCAAAGTATCTCATGAACCAAAGCGTCAGCACTGACTTCAACGGAAACGAGGGCTGGAGCTTCAAGGCCAAGGCTAATCTCAAAAGTAATGTTGTTCAAGGAATCGAAGGGTCCGCGAATTTCGTCTACGCCTTTGCCCGGGACAAAAAGAATGTCTACCACTGCGAGTTGCTTGAAACTCTTGAATTCGAGCCCAATAAAGAATATGTGACTGAAAGCGTCCTTGCGTCACAGCGTGTGCAAGGCTTCCTGGAAAATAGTCTAATTGGCAGGAGAAGGGTATACATGATCACGGGATTAAAGATCGCTTCTGGGCTCACAAAATCCTCCATGAAGGAAAGCCAACATAATCCCAAGCTGAGAATTGCAGCGAAATCGTCGGCGATAGGTGGCCTTGGGCTCGATATAACAGCGACTAATGCGGGGGCAGTATCATATGGGCGGACTCTAAACAAGATTGTGTTTGCGTATCGAGCCATCCGCATAAAGCTGAAATGGGACGGCCAGGCGAGATACAAGTATAAAAGCGGTGGAAAGTACGATGTTGATGATGCTAGCGATAGCCAAGACGAAGATGATTGGGAGTTGGAGCTGTTGGATGAAGCGGACAGGTTGATGGACTTCCCTGACTCCATCAGGATTGATATTGAAGGGGTGGTAGCAGATGAAGATTAACTGTTGCCTTCCGGTATTCAGTTTCATATCAACAGTTCTGCAATTAGGGCGACTATTCACTCAATAGACGGCGCAAGCATAACAACCTCTTCTGCGGTGTTTCTCTCTCAAGGTGTCTCTTCTTCTCTATTTGAGTATCTTTAGCGTTGTAGCCTGTCATTCTGATTGTAGAGTCTAGCTTGATCAAGACTACCGTCTCAAGTCCTGCTGCTACCAAATCTGTAACTGGAGTAACATCAGCCGCGTCTTCCCCAGCATAGACCTCAGCCCCCGTAATCTTTGAATCTCTTAGCCGCTGGTTCGTGGTTGCTACATTCCTCGCCTACATCTACAACACCGTACTTATCACACCAGAGCTTCCGCATAACCTGGTAGATGAATCGATACTGCCCTTGACCTTGGACCATGCCGTGACGCTGCCGGCGAAGGGTATCGACTGTGTTATAGACTAAGTCAGGGCTTTCTGAAGACAGATCATATCCTTCCAGAACCCCAAAACTGAGCTCTCTCATGAGGTGCTCAAGGGCAATGAAACAACCTGTTCTGCCAACACCAGCGCTGCAGTGGATAACGCGCATACTGCTTGGCGGGCTAAATTGTTCTGATAGCTTCATTAATTCGAGAAAGCTGTGAAGGTCGTCTCCAGCCGGAACACCAAATTCGGGCCAGCGCTTATAGAGAAAGTGCCAAATAACTCGTGTTTCTTTTTCTTCATTTTCTTCTTCATTATCATCATTTTCTTCTTCTTCTCCCTCTTTGCATATACGCAGAAGAAACTTGCGCTTTTCAATCGCACCGCCGAAAATATTCTCTAGTGAGTCAAAGGTAAGTTGCGCTTTCCAGTTGTCACCCCACACATTATAATCGTTAATACCCCAAGTGGTATCCTGTTCTCCTGTGGGGAGTTTATTACCCGTAGGAAAATACTGATTACACTTGACGACATCAAGGTCAATCATATTTGTGAGCTGAACAATAACTGCAGGTGATGAGGTTTGCTCAGCAATCATGCGCCAGACGTGATCAAAGGATGGTATGGTAGGTGCTTGCATAGCGATATAGTGTAGCGGAGGTTGACTTGAGTTAGATGACGTTAGAGTAATGGTGGAAGCATTAATATAGTCAAATTCGTTTTCTGGAACTTGCAGCTTAACGCGATTATGCGCCCAGGGCATAATATTAGTATAGCGATCCATCTTTTCGTGGGTATCCGGGTGCTTGTACATGGTCCATTGCACATCTCCCAATTTATTGTCTCGCATACTTTGTGTCGCTCGAAGGTGACCTTCCCAGTCCAGTTTTGAGTACTTGCTGTCCATTTCTGAGCGATCGCGTGTAGTGTTAGTAACAAAGAAAAGTTTTGTAGGATATTAGGGTCCATGGGAAGAGTTCAAACACACCTTGCTGTGAGAGCGACAAAAACGCTGGCAAGCGGGGTGGCATCAGATGGGTAGTCTTGATGCGCTCTTGAATGGGAAGTGACTTTTGCTGTGTCAGTTGAGATGGTGGTCGTCTGGATTCGGAGGGAGACTGGATGTCATCTTGAACCACCACAGCTGTTGAAGATACCGTTGACGTGACGAATGGCGGGATATTCAACTCCGTCTTGGCACCTTTATCAAGTACCAGCTGGACCGCCGTTTCATGCTCCGTTGCTACAGCCCATGACAGCGGCGTTTGGCCGTAGGCGTTTTGGAAAAACGCTTCAGCATCGTCATCGACAATCAATTTGACGATGGCCTGGTCTAGAGTCCTTAGAGGCCATGGAAATGATCCTCTTCTATCAATGAGATGATGGTATAGCTCGAGAATCGGACGGATAGACTTCAATTCTTCTTCGATAACATCAATCGTGATGCCTTTCCGCTCAAGTTCCTGCACTTGGTTCGTAAGAAGGCCAGTCAGAGTGAAAACTCCCTTGGCTCCCCCAACAATGAGAGTCGGAATATATGATGCTCTTCGCATAATAGACATGGGAAGCTGCATTTCCAGGTACTTCACAATGTCATCATAATTCTCATTCTCAAGGCATATTTGTAACGCACTGTCCGGATCCAAGCTCAGATATCCATGACAGGCCAAGCATACATGGAAGTCTTTCAAGCCGCCAGAGAGCATTTGGACCAAGGACTTGAATTCTTGAGTAAGACTAGCAGCGCTCTCTTGGCCACATGCATCCAACGAATCAATGAATAGCCAGACTTGGTGAGTCGTTAAGAGCTTTGGAAGAGCCAGTTGGAAGAAGTTTTGTAGCTCCTCTGGGTTCCATTGCCATGTTTCGCCCGGTTCTCCGCTTTCCTTGTGTCTTTGTATGAAGGTAACAATGAGGTTTGGTAATAAATTAGGTCTTTGCTTGAAGATTTGATAGAGAAGAGACCGGTAGAGGCCGCACGGGGTTCTCTGGAGCTCAACGCCGTGACGATTGAAGAAAAAAGAGAGAACAATGTCGCCGGTCCCAGCGATAGATGCATTTCGATATTTTTCAACAATATGTTTTAATAACGTGGATTTCCCTGTCCCCGGCTTCCCGTTGATCCAGAGGAGCCCTTGATGGCGAGATCGCCAGTCTATGTATTTCTGATGTCGAAAGAGCCACGCATATAGACCCTCCGCAGCCATATAGGCGCTATCGAATCCAGTGTTCATTTCCGAAAAGGCCAGAGATTTCATACAATCTTGTGAAGCCCGTAAGAGCTCGACTAGAGCGTATTCGTTAGGATCTTTGGCTGTTGCGGATTCAGGCCGTACATAATCGGCAGAAAGTGGCGATAACTGTGCAATGAAAGCCCGAAGGTGCTCATCTCCAAGATAATACTCATATGGCACAGGAGAGTGATCATACGCAGCTGAGTTGGGAAAGAGCTCCGCCCAGATGTCCGTGTCTTCATCAACTAGGTCTGCTGGAATCATTCTTTCTGTCCGGATGTCCGTGTTCTTCAGATCCTGCCCTGCTGCTATTGGAACCAATTCATCTGTCAACACAGCCTTCACATTCCTTCCTCGACCTTTGCAGTCGCAGTCGTCCCTACCACAAATCTCCAGGAACTCGCTTGGGTCTCCAAAGTCATCAGGATCAACACTTTGGCCCGTGACAACGGAGCTTTTGAGATTGTCATCTTCTTTTGAGATATCATCTCGATAGGGAGGAAGGAAGAAGGCAATATCCTGCATATGCTGTTTGATATGCTTCCGCAACTCTGTTTGAGCTTCTGGGGTATCCAAGTTTGGGAAACATTTTTCGATGACATCGGGATAGCCGCCACAGAAAGGACAGCTTTCAAACAGAAACGGGCCCTTGCGTCGACTGGCCTTCTTCATAATGGATACTATTTCTGTGGATATCTTTCCGTGTCCGTGCTGTGCGAGATGTTTTTCAAACTCTGCCTCGTCAAATTCCTTATGCTCCCCATCAGGCATGTCAATGTGATATTTCTCTTCAAGATGGCCTTGCAAGTGGTCCAGCAACCCATCAAACGAGTTAGGTATATCAAATGGTTTTTTGCACTCCTCCAAGACGCAGAAATACGGCTCGAAATCTTGAATAACATGCTGGCTGTTGCATTACTCAACCCATCAGCAAAGAGGACGTTGTTCGACACCTGGCTAAAAACTTACCTCCAGCGGTCTCTTCCAGCCTCACAGGCGCGAAATTCAAGCCGACAGTAGGGACACTGAAAACTATCGGTCTCATCACAAACTTGGGGAGGTGGTGGAAATCCAGGATGTCGCAGAGCTACAGACGCCACGCTCTCTGCACGTTCTTGGCGCTTTGGCTGTGGCTGCATGTCGAGTTTGGTATCCACTGTAGCTGAGTAAATGGTGTGTTCGTCTTGTGGATCACGTTGGTTGGATAAATGTGCCGTTTCAAGGGATTTGGGCACATGTGTCAGCCCCTCAGCATCTTTAGATTTACATGGAACCTTTGCCGGCGGGTATTGCGGTTGGTGAGTAGCTGCTGCAATGACAGCTCGCTTCTTCTGATGCTCTGCCAGGTACTCGAACCGAATTCTCCGCCTAGCAAACGACTCCCCTATTCTCTGTCTGAAAGCTTCAGATGCGGACGGGAAGTAGCTCTTCGCTACCTGGTTTGCGAGTCTCCTGTACCCTTCATATGCCCATTTAGGGCCCTCTTTCTGCAGATATAGTTCTATTCGTTCCCGTCGGTGTCTGCCCCCGGCATAGTCAATTAGTTGTGCGTAGCCATGTAGTCGATCGATTGTGTCTTCGATGTGTCTTTTCAACGCTGTATTGCATTTTTCAGATGCTAATGATGCTGGATCGACGATAGCACCCTCTGCTTCAGACTCATCGGAGGAAGAGAGAGACATGAAGGAAAGCGAAGACGAATCTGACTGAGCGTCATCTAGACTATCATTAACATCGGTTACTTGCTCTGGTGTCCTGACGGGTTGTTGTAGTTCTAATGATGGTTGTTCAAGTCAGCATCCATTTATGACCGCGCCTTTTAGTGGATGGTGGTAGGAGAGGCGGTAACCTTCCAGATCACGCTCCAGTGCCTGAAGCAGCTGCTTGAGAAGCTCAAAGATGTCCGGAACATCTTTCAGTCGCACATCAATAGATCGGAGACCCTCGCCGTAGACCCCAACCTTGGTGCACCATAGGTTGAACTCGATGCATTGGCTAGAGGCCCAATACCCTTCTCTAGCCTTGACCGTATCGTCTTTGGCCTCTTCGTCCTTCAAGAAGTTTTGTAGATATCTCTTACAGACCAGGGCGAGATCTCTGAGCCTTGTAGTGTCTTCAGGTCGTACCTCGTATTCCAAGTCCGTCATGGCTTTATGTGTAGCGATGCTCCACAAAATGCCGCCGCGTTGATAGCCGTCCGTTTGAAGCTATGTTTTGCCGTCTACGTCTTTCGATATCAGGACAGGTTTGAGTTCTGATCCGACGTCAGAGACTCAAGCATGCATGTATATACATGTACATGCGACGTGCGACGAGGCTGAGGGCGGGGAATGCGAGCCCAACGGCGGGGCAGCAGCTAATGCTACGTGAACTCCAAACAAAGGAAGCCCAACTTCAACTATCACATGCCGCCTTCAGATTGCAATTTCTTTCATCACATTTTTGTAACGGTCTTTGTCTTTTCTGTGTTATTCGTCGAGGGGGGGCCACGTGTAGACGTAATGTGGCAACTGGAGCTTCTTTCCTGGGTAATCCCCGCCTTTGGGGCACTCGCCAAAGAGTTCATAGAGAGCGGTCCAAGCCCAGATCTATTTCGCATTGCCCAAGATTGCTACTCTGATATAATAGGGATAGGGCTGGCGTTATATACGTCCCATGGAGAGTGGTCTTCTGGCATCCAAGATGAACAGATTGGCAGGCTATTAAAAGCACTAGAAAGCCGGCTCCCGAAGAGATGGATGCCGCTTCTCTTTCCCATTCCGAACAAAATACATGTATGTTTCAAACATGTCATCTAATAACTGCAAGGTCCAGGACGGAAGTAGCTTACTATTGGGTTATAGGCGAACGATATCGAGCATGCCGAGTCGAAGAAGTTTCCCGGCCTGGAGAAGCTTGCCAAGTCCATCCAGTCCTATGATTTAGGCGGTTATGATGAATGCTTTGAATTGCAGGGTCAGTCAAAAGAGCTACGTGATCGATACCTAAACATAATTGGCCATAATATTTGTCTATTCCACAAGGAAGAGAGAAAATCCAAAGCAGAACGTGACAAGTTTCTCAAAAGGGTTAGAGGAGCCACAGAGCACTTCTTGAATGTGTATTTCCGGGCACCCAGTGGAGTGGAAGCTGAGGAATTTGATCTTTCCAAACATCCCAGCTATGGCATGAAAGACCTGGCCAACAAAACTTATGGCCTCCTAGAGCGGCATTGGAAATGTCACTGCGTTCAACGGGCGTCGACGCCGTCCAGGCTGAGGGAAGCGAGACTCGGTCTAATTATAGATCGTGGATTAGCACCAAAGGTGGTACCACAGGGAATTACAGCACACCACTACGCTCAAATCAAGTTCGAGATCCTTCTTCCTCTTTGCAGGAACGATATTGAGTGGAAAGTGACGAATGTCGAAGTTGTCAAACCTCGGTGAGATGAAAGCCTACAAATCTTACTGTCCACTCTTTCTAACTTTGATGCAGGCTTGAAGCGTCGATATCTAGAGATCGACAGTCCGTCAACAATGACATATGCCACTGGTTGTTGAAGAGCCAATATTTCCAAGTCGACTTTTTGGCACAAAATGACAAATTATGGCACCTTACGCCTAGACCATTTCAGGGTGCTGACCACCACACACATATGGAATCTCTTCAACAGCTCCTAGGAGATGGTGTTTCAGTTTCCGATATTTCAAAATATACGCCCAAGGATAAACTTATTCTCTGCTATGTTCTGGCGAGCTCAATGCTATTCCTGTATCCAGGCTCTTGGTTTCAAACGGCATGGAGCAGCGACAAGATCTATTTCGTTCGCCGTTTCGGTAACTCTACGTCTCCCGCCTTTACGTTTCCATATCTTTCAACCACATTCCAGCAAGTTCAGAACGATCCACCAAATCATATGCAGTATCACTCCCACCCCGCGATTTTGGCCCTAGGCATTATCTTTCTGGAGATCGCCACAAGTGTCAAGTTTACGAGAAGATCTCATGAGCCAACTCAGTGGCAGCAATTCAACAGCGACGGCATTCAAGCCTTGGAGCAACTCCAAGAACTAGAGCGCCAAATCACTCGTGACCATTCTAAGAGGATATCCCGTGCCTTGATCAAGGTCATCCGTTCTTGCCTGATATTAGATCCGCCACCGGATTTCCCAACTAAGCAGCTATCTGAAGAGGGTCCGATCAGGCAATATATACTATCATGTATCATTCAGCCCTTGGCATCAGATCTCAGAGATGGATATAAGCTTTGTCTGGAAAAGCTACATGATTACGTGATACCAGAAAACGGCACAGAAAATCTCGACCGGCCAGACAGGCCATTTTCAACAACAGAGAATTTCACCTCGGCTACAATATCTGGTATGATATCCCTACCTCTGCTCGGATATCGTTATTAACTTTCAGTGCGCATCAGAGCCGGCATCAAAACTTTCCGAGACGCGTGAATTATGCCTCCTCGGGGGCGGAGTAGGTGGAGAAATGCGGCCTGGAGGTGACAAGTAGGTGATGCCCTCAGTAAATCTGAATAAGAGGGCCAATGGCTAATATTAACCGTCTTATAGGAAATTGGCGGCGGATGCTTGGTTTGAATGGCACACAGATGCTCTTAATCGGATAGAAAAATTACGCAAGCCGGACGCTATTGAGCCGCGAAGAGTCAAAATTGCTATTCTAGACAGCGGTATTGAACTCTCCCAGGACCAAAAGGACATGTACGATGTGGAACCTAAAATCGAATATCGTAGTTGGATCGAAGAAGACAGAGAATGGAAAGACGACGTTGGACATGGTACGCATCTCGCTGTTCTCCTCCGTAAGATTGCGCCAAATGCCGGTATCCACGTTGCGCGGGTGTTTAAGAAGAGGCCTCATGTTGAGAAATCAGCACAGATTATCGCTGAGGTGAGAACCTACCTACGTATCCTGTTCACAAACGTTACCATCCATGATCAAAGCTAAAACTACAGCCTAGGCCATCCGACATGCTGTCGATGATTGGAAAGTAGACATTATAGTCATGTCCTTCGGGTTCGGAAGCAGGAATGAGATCGTCTACGACGCAATCAAACACGCCGCTTTCAATGATGTCCTCATGTTCGTAGCGGCTTCTAACGACGGTAAGAACCGCCCCGGCGGAGTTGCGTGGCCGGCCATAGAGTCAAATGTCATATGCGTCCATTCAGGAGACGGCTACGGCAATCAATCCTCGTTCACGCCGAGCCCGAAAGAGAACATGAGAATCATGGTCCTTGGAGAATGCGTCAGGTCAGCGTGGCCGCCAAAATTGAAACTGCCCGGCGACGTCAAAGACATGAGCGGCACATCATGTGCAGCACCGATTGCTGCTGGGGTTGCAGCAGTCATCCTCGATTATGCAAGAGGGTTTCTATCGCAGAAAGAGTGGGGGACCCTTCATCGAACGGATTCTATGCGTCGTATGTTTGAAAGACTGAAAGATCCCGATAATCACACTGGCTACTGGTGGGTTCAGCACTGGGGGTTGTTTGACTCTAATCGAGACGAATCTTGGATACAGGGAGAGATTAAAGGTTTCCTAGTTTAGTTAGCATGCTATACAGGCTGTTATGATAGAAATTGTAGTCATCGCTGTTATCCTAACAGCTATAAGTGACGATATGGAGGGTAATAACTCATCAGGTAAGTAACGGATCTTTTTTCATCGCTACAGCAACTGTAGATCGATCCAGAGCATCAATCCAACCAGACAGAATTATAAGTGATCCAAAGATACAAGTCTACATGTATTTAGCAAATCTAGACAGATGAGCATCAATCCAACCACACAGGATCCAACTCCCTCAACAAACCCAAATCAACATTAACAAAACTCTTCCACAGATCAATCTCCCTCAACCACGGCCTCGTCTGCACCGCAAATGTCACAGCCGTGCAATTCTTCAACAACTCAGCCCCATCCTCCGCCATAACAAGGATCAAATCGCCCCTATACGCTATCCGATCTTCAAGCCTCTCCTTGACGTTTTCCAGAGCTTTGGCAGTGGTGTTATGCATGCTCAGCTCGCTGCCCGGCATGTCCTTGGGCAAAAACTTCCACTCCCAGGGTCGGGAGACGCTATCCTGGAAGCTGGTTGCCTGTCGATTACCCATTCCTAGCATGAGTGGGTAAAAATGCGGCGCTGTCCAGATTCGAAGGAGTGCGAAACGAGCATTCTTGTGCTTCTCTGCGAAATCTTCGGCAATGGGCAGTAACTTTGGCCATTTGTCTGGTCCTATGAAGTGGGGTGGGTACGTTATCGGAAATAGTCTTCGAGGGTCGTCATAGTTGATGAAGAGGTCCAGCGTGTCCGGGCGGTGAGGCTCTGTGTTTGCCGTAGCCACGCCTGGGACTATTCGGCCGTCATTTTCCAGATGTGCGGGGGCCATGACTCCTGCTCGATATACTGCGATTTGTTAGCAATTGCTCCTCATAGAGTTTATCAGAGGTACTCGCGTTTGGCAATGATAGGGCGGATGGCAAGGCTCCAGTCAAACGGGTAAATATCCGAAAAGTGGCGGTCCTTCTCCAAAACCTTCTTCCACTCTGTCCAGAACTTCGGGTCACGGTACTTGTAGCTTGTTCTGCTCCTTCGATCGGGCCGAGTCTTGCTTCGTTCTCGGGGATCAAATATGGCAGAGTTCCTGAACGCCTCATACTCGTCCGATTTGAGAAACGCCGTTACGTGGGCCGTTGTGTCCACCTCTGGGAAGAACATTGCCATGGTCGAAAAAGCTTGAACCATGTCTTGAACGATAAATCCGTGGGACCATGGGTCTGAACCATAATCTCCATAGTAGTCATCGTCGAATGATTCAACTTCGAGCCATTGCATTAACTCGGCGATGTAATAAACCCAATCAGGCGATTCCGCATGAGCAGTTTTGAGCATAGTAGTGATAATTTCTTGGACTTGCCGATACCTTTCGGTACATCCCGGCTCAAGGTCTCCATCATGAAACGCCGCTTTGAACTCTGACAGCAGAAAGTTAGCAATTTGATCCTAAAACAAAAGGGCTAACATAAAACCGCATAAGTATACTCACCGGTACATCTTTCGCGTTCCATTACCTCCATAGGATCCGCACTGTCAAGACGATCGGCGATTAATCGACCTTCCTTGATGGCGTCAAGGCCAGTTTCCTCAAGGACTTCGCGCTGCTCTGCCGATAGAGTTCCTTGTAGGAGCTTCTCCAAGCCGCTTTTCCAAATCGCAGGAAGCGCCCACATACTGTCTTCATCGGTATCCATCTCCTTGCTAAGCGGTTCTTTAAAGTCTTCCCCGACAAGAATCGCCGTCAGTCCCTTTTCCCAGTACTTGTTGTGGCCAGGGAGTCCCGAGTGCTCAAGGCGACTGACGGGGTTTCTAATTTCTCGAAAATGCACATTCTTTTTGTTAGAAGTCAGTTCGTCTGGGAACAAAATCTCATCCTCCACAGCATTGGCTTTGGTATAAAACAGGTATGGGGAGTCGGCCATTTCACCAGTGCCGGCACCCTGGGGCGTGAAGGATGTGAATGATCCTGAGGTACTGAAGAGGCGGAACTCTACGTCTTCGCTTGTCACAACGTCCCAGAGACTCTTGACTTGTTCGCCGGGAAGTATCTTGCGCGTTCGCATTGTATCTTCCTCCCGAGTGAGGCTCCGCAGCTGCGGCTCCATGTGGGAATACATATCCGCAGGCTGCGTCATACGCCATGCTGTGCGAAGTTCCTTTTTATAGTTCTATCAGTATTATGCTTAGCTTCTACTCGTGGCATAAGAAACATACCGTGATGATGACATTATACAGGAGCAGTGGTGATTCGTTGGGTACCAGATTCCAGATGAAGACGTCGTAATAGTCATCGAATCCAAAGCGCCATTCTCTCAGTACATCCGTCATGTCAAAGTAATCAGGGCCCACCTCAAGAACGTTTTGCCATTCATTCTTCGAGGCCCTTCCGATGCCCTGTTTTCTGCGATACGTCCAACGATGCTTTTCAGGTGCTGCCGTTATGACGCGACCAGTTTTGCCGTCCCTCACCAGGACCAACAGCTCACCGGTTCTCATTGTCAGATACTGCAGAAAGCGGCGGGTGACTGGATCGCGGCGCTTCATGTGGCCGACAATGATATTCCTCGTCTCGATCATGTCATGTTGGCGGCGCCCTTTGCCTCGCCCGCCGGTCTGAAAATAGCGACTACGTGACTGAGCTTCAAGATCAATAAAGTAAGGGAAGAATTGCAACTCATGCAGCTGCTGGATCAGCCTGTTATTTGCTCAAGATGTCCAGTTCGAAGCAGGGAAAAATTGCCACAGGGTGAGGAGATTTAGGTCAGCGAATTCCGCCCAATTCCGGCAGAGCTGGATAGCATGCTTGAGATCACAATCTTTGGCTATGATTGAGAATTGCAGCCAGCCATCTCGAGACATGGCCTTTTCACTGGCGTGATTCCACACGCTCTTGCCACAGATTGCTACCCGAGATCTCTGTGAAGAGGCGATGGATTTTTGGCGTGGCTCTTTTAGCCCTTGACGATCTGCTAGCTTTTTCACAAACCATTCGTCTGTGTGGAGATGCCTATAATGATCATAATCGCCCATCATGTCACCAAACTCTTCGTCGTCCTCTGAATCGCTATCATCTGCAGGCTCATCGCCAGCATCCACCTCTGCATCATCTCCGCGTGCAAAATCGGCACATGCGTCTCGAATCTGTTGAAGAGAAGGGTCTTCCAGCTTCAAGCAGATATCTCGTAGATCTGAGTCGACAATCTCAGGGTCGTTGAGAAACTCTTCCACACTACTGGCTCGTAGCGCAGCCGGCAACAAAGATGCTTGAGCAAGCAACAGGCGACAAAAAAGTAGCAACTTGATTTCTCTGACGTCCTTGATGGCAGTCTCAATCTCGTCGTTGGTCATCGGTGCTGTTCTAGTAAACGTCTCATGGGGATTCTCCAACGATCCAACGAGCTGGTAACCCCAAAGGTTTTCCAGTTTCTTGTCGACTCCCTGACTCAGGCGTTTTCTCATCTCTTGCTCAGTTTCAATGTTGTTCTTATCAGGCATCGGTTGATCGGCTGCTTTCTTTGCTTTCTTTTGCTGCTGCATGGCCATGAGCTTGTCTTGTCCCCTGTCGGCCGTCGAAGAGTCGCCGGCGCTGCCTTGATTGCCAGGTTTGGCGGCACTCGGCTTGGCCTTTGCCTTTTTCTTACCCTTCTTGGAGGGCTTTTGGCCGTCCTCTTCCTGCCGTTGTTCGGCGGCCTCTTCTGCCTGTGGCTTGGGCTCGGCTGGGGGATCTTGGCTGGTCTCAATGTCTGCAGCATCCATCCAGAGGAAGTGCCTGATCAGATCAATGTACTGGTTGCGTTTGTCGTGGTCAGTGTCTTTAATAGGGTCCCAGGCCTCATCGCTTTCCCATTCATCTTCTGACATCTCCATACGCTCCCGGAAAGCAGCCTCAAGATAGGCATCCTGGCTCTTCTGCTCTTCCTCTCGCCTGGCCTGCTCCAGTCTAGCCTGCAACTTGTCTCGGTGACGTTTGAACAAGGCAGCTTCCTGCTTAATCTTCTTCTGCTCCTTGTCACGATTTGCCTCTTCTTCTTCCTGGGCCTGGCGTACCCAAGCGAACCATTTCTCCTGCTGGTATAGCACATCTGCAGTTCGCTTTTCTAATTTTTCTAGAGACCGAAGAATGATGTGGCGGTTGCTGCTTAGCTTGTCGAGATATGCCTGATGCCCATAGTCGATTTGGAGCGAATAAAAGTGGGTGTGGTGAAGCCTGCGGGCGTCGATGACCTGCCCGGTGAGGACATATCGGTCAAAGAGATGGGAATGCACGGTTCTGGGAGTCTCTTGGTCTTTAACATCCTCGAATGTCTGATTCGCAAGAGGAACCTTGCTTGTCTTTAGGTAAGGAGGGGCTTCGCTCTCCAGTTCATCCAGTCTGGCATTGCGTCGTTTGTACCCCTTGTAGAGGCCATAAACCTGCTTAGAATGGAACCAGCAGAATACACCGTCGGCATGGGTAGCCTATTTGGTGCACTTGCTTCCATCGGACAGATGCAGCGCCTAGACGTTGAACGGGAGTCAGCATCCGTGGTTTGTTCGGCACTCACGCAGTGGGGTAGCGTGTTTGTTCTCCGTACGAGCACATACCTGGCATTGCCCGTGATCTTGACTCATGGTCAGTGTCCCGGTAATGTCATGTGGTTGTACAGATACGGAGCACCTGGTTCTAGCTGTTCCGAGCCTCTTGATGCCCCCTCGTCAAAGCCTCACGTTGAGACCCTGATAGTAGCCCGTGCAGTACGACCAGGCTAACAGAGTTAAATTTAGGCGGGCGGCTATCACGATAAGACCCTTGGCGTGGGATTGTGTCTACTGTAAGGCGGGACAGTGACTTGATTGGGTCATTGGTACCATGTATGGATGCTTGAACAAATCCTCAAGGCCTCAAAGCCTGGCCTGGGCTTTCGAGATGTGGCAGCCCCTCAGCGCCAAGCAGACAAAATTGAACGTTTCATGCATGTTTCACGGCTGACTAAGGCACATGCAGTGCCGGCGGGGCTCAGGAGTATTTGAGGATCAACAGTCTGTAACAGGGGGAAAAAAGGGACGCAGAACGAGAGCGAGTCAGAAAGAGGCTTGCTGGCCGGGGTAGACAAAAATATACAGAATCAATAAATGACATGTGGTTATTTTGGTTTTGCATCACTCAATTCCGTGGGGATTGAATCCCGTCTGACTGCCACGCACGAGAAACGCGCAATATACGCAAAAACATGAGGAGAATACGCTCGCCACGAGTTCAGTGTGGCTTGTATATGCAGATTGTTTGAATCTGTATCTTCGTCATTTCTCGATTTGCTCCTCTTTTTTTGCACTTCTTTTGAACAGGTACAAGCAGTGTTGATCGATTAAATGTGGCCCTCAAAATATCCAGCAGTATCGCCACTTATTCAGCCACCATACCCAATGATTTTCCAGTGTCTTGTTTTAGTCAGTCTCCATTACATCAGCCATTTCATCATACTGGATCAATATTACAGGACTTGATTGACTTGTGCGGTGTGGTGGTGTTGTATGTATTTTGGTACTGTACTGTAACCCCCTATTATGCGTGGCTTCTGGAAATAAATTCTGGTCCCCGTCCCTCTTAGCGCGAGATTGATACCTGTTAAGACATGACGCAGTCAGGTGACTGCTCGGCGCTTCTATTTCCCCGGGCCCTCTGATAGCTTATCGTGCAGCCATGTGCCTGGATTATCTCAGAGCTGAGCGTGAGCGCCAATTTGGAACCCCTGCTCAACATGTGGGCTCCCACTTTTTTGCTTCCAGGTTCAAGTCCAATTTGCCTCAAGGGTTTCAATCCCAATTCCGGGCGGGTTCGTCTGCGTCATGCTGGTCGCTCGCATTTCCTCATCGAGCAAACCGTTTTGCCAAGTCCCAAAGTTCCAAAGAATCTACGCAACTACGGTACCTGCCGACGTCATCAAGCAAAGGGCGCGGCTGCGAGATGCTTGGTTTGCAAACAGGCCTCCAACGGGATTAACAGCGTTGAGGCTCCAGTCCAATCGGCTACTGCAACACCAATCCTAGATCTTCCACTTTTCCCAAGACGGCTTCGTACGCTAGTCCCCCCGTTCAACCCCGCAATAGGGATTAGGGATTGTCGAGAGAATTCCTGTGGAATGAGATGAGTGCATTAGTAGCCTCGGCCAGAGCAAGAGCGCACGCATGACTTGTACACGAGGGCCATCATCAGCTTCAACTCGAGACAAGACAGGACATGATAGGCTGATGATGGCAGCATTCCAGCGTGATGGCGTGTAGGACGACGCCGAGGCCAAGTCCAAGTCCAAGCAATCAGAGCACATGTTGCGGCCCGAACCTCGCGAATCTTGCAACGGTCGACACGACATCCATCAAGGGGGGGTTCTTAGTCGGTCTTGGAAGTGCAAATCAGCGCCGGCTAAAAGTAATCTTGCGCGCACGAGGTGGCGACTTGGAGGGGAAGGGGGGAGGAGAGAAAAGGGAAAAGGGAAAAGGGAAGAAAAAAAGGGTCCAGCAGCAGCTGAAAATGCGTCAGCGTGTACACTGCAAGAACTGGCACCAGCACAGTACGAGAGGCGGCTCAAGTGGTGGTAAATGGTGCAAAACCGAAGAGGCGAGCAATCTCCGAGTCCAACGAATGGCTGCACTGGACGATGGCCATCGTTGGCTGCGACAAAGAGGCTCCCGTCGTCAGTCTTTGGCACCGCCTCGATGCAGTGCGTGGCCACGCGCGGGTACAAGATCCTGCTGAAGCTGGCGAACGCGCGTCAGACCGGCCGCTATGTCGGAGGTCGGAGCCGTCGACAAAATAAACCTGAAATGAATCCACCAGACAGACGGACAGACAGACGGATTTGCATGATGTCGCCTTGAGTCTTGGCAGAGACAGCGCTCTCTCTCACTAACTCTCTCTCTCTCTCTTTCGCTATTCCCTCTACTGACCATTCCCGCTGAGCACAAACCAACCAGCCAACAGAAGGACCCAGGAACTACACCACCCAAACCACCTACAGTACATTAGCTTAATTATACCCGTACTAGATACACGTATAAGCGACGCCTCACATCGACCCTTTCGGAGTAGGGCTGCCCAGCGCTGTGGGGGGCTGAGCCGGGGTCTTGTGATTAATCTGAGATTGGCAAGGCGCCGAGACAAGTATTTGCGCGTACCTGGCATGGTTCCACGGGACACGACTTGGAGCAAGACGCCACCACAGCAGCGGCCGACAGGTACCTGCTGGATACTACGTGCCACCTCGCCGCCTCACTGTTAGATTCTCAAGACACCACAACTCCCAATCATCTTTACTTACCTAAGACTAGATCCCTGAGTAGTCCTGCTAGTAGCAGCACATTCGTGCCGACGGCCCATGTATCTACACACAAGCGCAGGCCCCCCCGTGGCGGTTTGCAGCCTAGCGGCGCTTCTAAAACAAAGGCCCCTAGAACGCGCCAGGCCTAGGCCCCCCAGGCTTGCCAGGCTCGCATCGAATCCCCTGTTGGGCCCGGCCAATCAGCGCCCCCGGAGGCAGCGTCCCTTGTTCCATTCACTCGCTGTTGGCCGTGTTGCTAGCGGCCTCGCTCACTGAATAAAAATCTCGTGCGCTGCGGGACTTAAGAGGTCACCTAACGCTCTCTTGGTCGGTGCTCTGGTGTTTCGTCTTCGGTTGTCTGTTTCGTGGTGTTTGATCTTTGATCTCTCGTCTCTCCCTTCCAGTCAGTCCTTCACCACAACATGTTCAACAACAACGAGCAGCAGTTTGACGAGGAGCGCGGCGAGCGCCCGGCGCGCGAGTCTCGCTCTCCCTCGTCGACCCAGCGCAGGGCCCTCAAGTTTCTTCGCTTCCCCAGGCTCAACAAGGCCGCCCTGTTCCTGCTCCTGCTCGTCGACGTGACCATCGTCGGCCTGCTCCTCTACTCGCTCGAGCCGCTCATCACGCTCCTGCGCAGAAACGACGAACTCTTCAGCCCTCGCATCACGATCCCTCGCAACGACTCATGGAGCTCGCCAATGTTCGACGACGACGACCACGAGCTGGGCCACCCCAAGATCCCTCGCATCCTGCACCAGACGACTAAAAACAGCACCATCCCCGAGAAATGGGTTGCCTCGCAGCGCAGTTGCAAGGAGACTTATGGTGATTTTGAGTACAAGGTGAGTCGGACCAAGCAACCTAGATATACATGCCATTTTCCTCCTTTTCTCTCCTATTTTTTCTTTTTTCTAACAAGCATCTTCTCGCTTCTAGCTATGGACTGACGAGCTGGCTCGCGACTTCATTGCTGCCGAATACCCCTGGTTTGTGGAGAACTGGGATGGCTACGCTTTCCCCATCCAACGTGCTGATGCCATCCGTTACTTCGTCCTCCACCACTATGGCGGCATTTACCTCGACATGGACACCTTCTGCAACGAGACCATTCCCTTTGAGGAGCTGGAAAAGGGCCCAGGACAGCACTACGCTCTGTTCAAGTCGACTCTGCCCACCGGCGTCACCAATGACTTCATGATTGCAACCGCCAGACACCCAGCGTACGCCGCGGCCGTCTCCAAACTTCCCCTGTTCTACGACATCACCAGATTTTGGGCCGAGATCCAGCCTTATGCCAACATCATGATGTCTTCTGGACCGCTATTCCTCAGTCTCGTCGTCAAGGACTATCTGTTGGGCCAGCCTTCACTGCCCTCACCAACTGTGCAGGTCATTGATCCTCCGGACCTGCACTCATACATCACCGACCTCGAGAGCGCCACTTGGCACAAAGCAGACGCTCATGCCCTCATGTGGCTGGGAACACGACCCTGGACCTGGTTCCTCGCAGGTGCAGTAGGACTGCTCGCCGGCTTATACCTCATCAACTACCTGCTACTATTAATATGCGAAACTTGCCTCCGCAAGGTTCCATCAACCATCGCATACGCCGTCAAGGAGAGCAAACTGGCATAGAGGACGGAGAGGTGTGGGCGCTTTTT
Source organism: Trichoderma guizhouense (assembly GCA_002022785.1). Taxonomy (NCBI): domain Eukaryota; kingdom Fungi; phylum Ascomycota; class Sordariomycetes; order Hypocreales; family Hypocreaceae; genus Trichoderma; species Trichoderma guizhouense. The sequence continues at coordinate 1,330,551 of LVVK01000003.1, read as the reverse complement.
CTACGTATATATATTGTGATAATGGCTGCATCTTGGTCAAAAGGGAATTCTGATTTACTGCATGGAGTATTTTTGTTGAAATAATCAGGGACGGTGCAAGGGAATAATGATATGACAACGCCGAATGCTCACCCAACTAGACTGGGAGCAATTTGTGCACCCCTAATAATATACCAAAATAATTGAATAACGATAAAAAATTATACATATACTACTTTATAAAGTGATTGTAATTGAGAGTCTACAACTGATGCCATTGTCTGGATAGGCAGATACGTGCATTCTCACATGTTCTGATGGATGGCCCTAGACAGCACAGATGGAACGACATTCAAACTACATACGTACACTAGTAGTTCAAAGAAAGATTGGGTACCAACATGAGCGTCGAAACTGAGGAGCAGAACGATACCGACAAGCAGGGCAACATCGAAATGACCCTTGGAAATTCAACTGCTACGGCTTCACATCTCACGCCAGCAGGCGTCGGCACCTGACATGCAAGATTTTGCTAGCCAAGAACAAGAACCAACGGCAAATGCGTTGACATACGTATGCCCTCTTTCTGCAACATGCTTTCAAGTGACATACATACACACCTCCTCGGCGGTTGGTTACATCTGCGCCTGTCGTTCATTGAACTCGGCAAAAAGGCGTTTGTGTTTGAGCCTAGAAGCGTAACTAGTTTCCTCTACATACTGCGTACATTGTATGTATTGTTCTAGTTTGGAGGGAGGGTCTTATCTTCGTCATAAATTTTGGATTAGATGGGCGTTCTTGAAACGTGGTTTTTGGGAAAGAGGCTCCACGGTGGAAAAAAAATATCTGGGTGCTGTGATATAAGTGGCGTTGTTGAGATACACCAAGTCTTTTTTTTTTTTTTTACGCAAAAGTTCTCCAAGAACTTTCAACCCACCAAAATACATGTACATAGGTCAATTGCATCCTACATATCTCATAGAGGTTTCTCGGGTGAACATGATGCACTGCCTAAAAATTACTACTTCGTACATGAAATGCATGTGGTTTCATTCGTCGAAACGCACTCGGCGGGCGTTGGAGTTTGGACACGAGTGGCTTGAAAATGACATCCAACACCCCTTCGGAGCAATTCGTATTACCGATGCCCCTGCCAAGCCTCTTGGATCATTCCCCACGCTGGCTAGCCGTAAGTGGGTATATATCGTGTCTGCGATTTGGGGAGTGTGTCATGCTGTGGATTGTTGCCGACGGAGACTCTGGAGATATTGCGTAGAACGCGTAACAAATGTGTGAGATAAGTCATGTTGCAGATGACTTTGACAGAGGGGGATTGAGATTTCTTTTTATTTCCGGTCCAAATCCGGAAGTTGGTATGGTGGAGTTGTCGTGGAGTGGAAGAGGTGCTGGGGGTTGACAAATTCGGAGGATTAAGGTATCAACACCCTTGGCATCTCTCCAGATGGGAAAGTGGTTTCTAGATTTTGTATAATTGAAAAGAATTGTCTTTCATATACAGCCATGGGCTATTCCATCTGATAGCCTTGTATTACTTTTACTACTCATGTAGACCATCTCTTTAACGATTTGCGGGGCTTGCTACACTGATTTCATGCTGGATGCTGTTAGGAACACGGGACTTTAGATCAATGGATTCAAGTGATAGTAGATACAAGGAAATCTTCATATGTGAGAAAATTGGAGGATGAGAATTTAGCCTGTATGTCACATCAATGCCATCTAACCTGTTAACATGTGAAGAGATTGATATTATCTCCTACCGAAACAGACAACAGGTATCGCCAGCAGGCTATGTGGTGGGTAATCACTGTGTTGCCTGCATAGCTTTACATACATGTACCTAGGTACTTGACGTCATACAAAACAACCTGAAGGCATTGGCAATATCCAGAAGTATTAATAATCGCCACATGCTATCTTCTGATCTTAATAGGCGACCAAATCTTTTGGCAGGACACATGACTCTCTAGAACCCCCAGAGCAGAGTTATAACAGATGCTGTATCTCTTGGGGCCTCAGTCAACAACAATATCCTGGAGCAAGAAGTTCTGGCTTTGTTTACTTTTCCCCATCGTCATTATATGCCGCTGGTACTTTATGTCGAGACCAAGTCCACGACTGCAAAAGTAGTGCCTACATGGAACTATACCACTGCACAGGTCTACTGCAAGGCCAAGATATACTACAATTCGAAATCAAAAGACACGGTCGAGTTTCTCTCTCGACAAGTTAATGATTTATCAAAGCACAGCGAAGAGTCCATCATCGGCTATACCGGCAAAGACAGCCAGCCTGAGCCGTGAGAGGTATCCGAGGCCTCGGAACGATGGCTCGATTGTTGAAGAAAAATATCATCGGCGTTGAGATATCGATTACGCGTTTGGAGAGCAATTCCAAGATGAGCTGAGAAATGCGAGAGGGAGATCGAGACGGAGTTGTTTGGGGCTTTCGAGAGTCGGGTTCAGAAACGAGGTTGGCGATTTCTCGTATGGCTCGGGAACGTGGCGAGCAGAAAGATGTAGCGAAAATGAGATTTGAATGCAGATGAGTGCACAGTCGCTCGAATAATACTAAGTCAAACTTAAAAGTGTAAGTATGAAACCGACTAGGATCGACAGCTGACACGTAGGATCAATAAGATGCCGCCAGATCATTTTACGGCCCTTGCGGCCCTAGATCTCGATCAGCTAAAGGTAGCGACTACAAGTTCTAGAATTATCCGGACAATGGTCGAATGGATCGACCAGATTTCAGTGTTCAAATCGCCTGCTCTATGTCAGCCCATCACACATCCCAGTCTTGACGACGTTACGCACCGGATCTTATGAAGATTCACCATACAACAAGTAGCCCATTTGCCCATCTAATACCCGCTAAAGGCTAAACATACCAGGCTTCCGTCTAAGGCGGCGCCTTCAGCATCAGCCAATAATGCTGGTCATATTCTCTCACACAACTCGTAGCTCTTTAGCGTAATGACAGATAAATTCAGGGCTTTCACATAGTCCTAATTCTTCAAAGCATTGAGGAGGCAGAATATCCATTCCAGCAGTGAAAATATATATTGAACGAAGGCATTGTGGCGAAGACACGGCGCCGGAGCAAAAGCGGACCGTTAGTCGCGAACCGTTGCTCCGGCTCCGTTCGGTGCGAATGAATCTCCTTCTTTGGCCCCTTGTGGGTCGCTTCAATCCGTGGCTCTAAATGTTGATGTGCCGAGGCTGGCGGGTTTTGGAATTGTAAATCAGTTCGTTTTGCTTTTCGAAGTGTTGTTTTTTGCTGTATTACCAAACTCCGCCGCCTACTGACTCTTTTGCGTTGCGTAAAGGCGAATTATGGGCCTTGGACGCAGCTATTGACAAAGTGGAAACCCACATATTAGACTGGTAAGAGGAGGAAGTTACCGAGACACCTAAGGCCTAGTTGGAACAAACGACGTGACCAAGACTGTGGCAGAGAGAGGTACATAGATAATATTAAATAGAACAGAATACTAACAATAGATATATTTCACGGCTAAACTATTGTCAAGATTACATACAGCTTCAGCAACATAGCAATTAAGTATATATGCTTACATGCATCTAGTATACAAAAAAAAATGTGGAAACAGCCTTCTGAACCGCGGGTATTGTGTAGAATGTAGTATCTACTCTTTAATCACTTCAATGACTGTCTTACCTAGACCACCTTTCCCATTATAGATTACTTGACACACTTCCCGTACTTGATCAATATCCATCATGTCGACTCTTGCACCAACGACGGGTAATAGCTTTCCTTCCTCTACATAGCCCCTCAAAGTGTCAAGATCCTTTGCGTTGGGAGCCAAGAACCAATATTTATACTCCACACCGTAATAATAGGCCCGAAGCTTATTGATCGAATCCCCCAGATCGAGAAAGATTCGGCCGTAAAAGGGAATACGCGGATTGTCGGGCCGTTTCATCACACTGGATGCTTGAAGTGTTGCAGATGAAGGCTTCGTTGATATAGATACGACTATTCCTGTCGACTGGACTAGAAGAGGTAGAAATTGCATGGCCTGACCGGTAGTGTCGAACAAAAAGTCGACAGAGCGCAAGGGAATCGCGGCCAGTGGGTCGGTCTTTGTATAGTCGATAACTGATGATTGAGTTAGCAATCCAGTGCAGCGAACAGATGCTATTCTTGAACAGGGCATACTTTGATCAACAACTCCTTCGCCAAGCAGCTCAGGAACTTGGGGGATCTTGGCTGTCGAAACTGTCGTGATCACTTTGCCAGCATGAAAGACCTTCTTCGCCAATTGGCACGCATATGCTCCTGTGCCACTCACTTTTGACTGCAGTTAGCTTCTCTATCTAATGCTTCGACCGAAAATTGGATCACCTACAGCCAGCCGGTATAAAGACTGTCTTGCCTTCTAGTGAACCTTTGTATTGCCGTAAAACCTGTATTGCCGTGACACCTGCCAATGGTAATGAAGCAGCCTCACCAAAGGTGATGTTTTTGGGCTTCAGAGCAACATATTCCTCCGCGCACTTGGCATACTCGCTCCAAGCTCCTACATCGTAATGTTAGTTCTGCCGCGGTACCGCATTGAATGGAAGCCGATCATCACCTACCTCGACCAACTTCTGGCAATCGCGTATAGACCTCGTCACCAACTTTCAAAGTCTTTACATTCTTTCCAACTTGGCTGACTATACCAGCCGCGTCATATCCGACCTTGTATGGAAAACTTTGAGATGTGAGCTCAGAGTTTGCCTCTGGGATAAATTGCACTTACGAGTCTTTGACGGCCACCTTGAAGACTCCTGCTGCCTTCTTCACATCCACTGGATTAATACTTGCAGCATGAATCTTTATAACTACATCCGTGTCCTCTGTAACCGTCGGCTGAGGCACTTTGGAGAGTTCATAATGTGATGGATCGGTATAAGCAGGCGCTGTGACGGCAAACATTTCTTCCGCCATGATTGAGGTTGATAAACACCACAAGGCAGTAACTTAACGCAAAATTCCAGGGTTAGTTATATAGAAAGACAAAGTCTTTATATCACAGGCCGTCTTAGCGTGTACTTAGAGTCTCCGTTCCTGAATCGCGATAGACAACGCCAAGCTTTGCCGCAGCGGAGATCTGCGGGACTAGAAGACTAGGGCTAGGAAAAGTCCGCACCTTGGACTATTGCGAGCAAATCTGGCCGGGTTGTTGCATTGGTCCTTTACCGGCGGACAGGGCTACTATCTGTGATGACAAACGGTTTTCGGATATCCGAATTGCTGCTTTTAGGGACACCACACCACAGCAAGGCATTATATTCGCGCCTCGGCAGAAATGAAGGATCACGGATTTTCCACCCAATGCCGAATCCCTTGACATCCTCCTAATACGTGCCGAGGTAATTTGGCTCTGCGATTTATAATTTCAGCACGCTGTGACAGTTGAACGTATGTGAAATTGAGTAGTTTGTATAAGTAAGTCGGGCAAGAACAATTAGGGTGGCATTGAATAGGTAGACAGATTTAATTCGACCCAATTCATAAGTTATGCCTCCACCCAATAAAAACCCTCGCCATTTTTTCCTTGTCATCATGTGTTTGTCACAGATTCAGTTAATCATGTTCAATAGGACCCTAACCATTAGTTATACGCTACTTTTACGGATAACGGACTCATATGGGGTGGCAATTGGAGAGGTCCAATTGGGCATCGTACAATGGCTCTACTGCAAACAGCTTGAATCTCAACGCGTCTGTCAGCGAACTATCAGATCTTGGACCGCTTGACTGAGTATTAACTGGTAAGCTAGGACTATATCTCTTTAGTTCCAAGATTCTAGCGCGAGATTTCGATGGTCATCAAACCAAGACAGGCACAGGCCGCCTTTCGGCATCATAGGTTCATCGTTTAAATACATAAGCCGATCAGTTAGCTATATTCACATACTACTCCACGGCCGATGAGTTCAAGATTGCTATAGAGTGATATCTCCAGGTTCACCGGAAACCCGTTTGATTGAGATAGCTATCGATGTCTAGTACCGTCTCGTAGTAAGTGTTCGCCCATTATTGAGCCTATTGTCTAGCTAAAGTGAATACAACTTTGTCTCCTATCAAGTTTAGAATTAGAAGCCACGATATAATCGACAGCTTCTGATTTGATTTAGAACGCAATCAACAAAATGGTGTTCAACACTTGCACCCCACAGAGAACCCACTCAGCGACCAACCCTTTTGCAGCAAGCTTCATTGAGCCCATCAACACGACGTGACATAAGACCCCAGCTGCAATCGCTCTTTTAGCACTGCCTAGGCACTGTAGGGCAAAGAATGCTCCAGGAAAGAACAATAGCCATGTAGTGACGAGACCAGGATTATACGCTGGACCAACAACCAACGCAGGAATAACGTGTGTCAAGCCGTTTATGAAAGCAAACCCATAGAAACTTCTTGCTATTCGTATATTATTCCGAGCAGCATATCCGGTCACCCATACTGTTGTACCGTTGACAAACAGAACGACAAGCGGGCTTAATGGACATGCTTCAACATTCTCAAATCCCTAATTCAGAAAAAAAAAATAGTGTGAGATTTGCAGACATGTGCAAAGTAAACGTTGGAGATCCTACCAGATTTTTGCAGAAATACGGTTGGAACGCATATCGCCTACCCAAGAAGTCATAGCCATGCTCTTCAAACTCATGCAATAGATACATGGGTAATGCGGCGCGCATCCACCAAGTTTGATCCTTCAGCAATGAGCTCCATCGGGATTGACGTTTCGTATCGACACTCAGAGGATGATTGGAAGGCTTGCAGAGCTCAATGAGCAAAGGAGTTGCCGCAAGCAAGGCGACAAAGGGCCAATCTTGAAGAAGAGACATGAGACCAATGGTTTATGAGATGACTGTCAATTAACGATCATATACTGTAGCAGCTATCTGGATTTTCCTTCCAATAGTATTTGTTGATCGCGGCACAACACATTTACTTATAGGCGCCATCTTCAGAGAGCTAGAGTCTACTTTGTCTATAATTGGGGGGAAGACGCGAAGCAGCTACATGGTACTCAGCGCTAACATATTACATGAATGTTCTTGTGTTACTTTTTATTAGCTCGGGCGGCATCTATTGCAACTATTCGCGATTATTAATAAATAAGTCATAGAATCTTAAGATTGCATTGGTTACGGCGAGCTTACGGCTTCGCTAATGCTCACTAGCTGTCACAAAGATTGAGTGAGAGAACTTGCATCTTATCCACTTTCGGCCGAGTTGGAACGAGAGTCTGAAGTCTATCTTCCTACGCTCTTTAAAGTGTCATAACAACGACATTCGAGCTAATGCGAAGAGAATTCTCAAAAATAACCATCTTCATTCCACATATGCTCTGGAGCTGCTCATGTTGCGAAACAAAGGAGCTCCATCATGAGCGCTTCAAGTGGGATTTCATCATTTTGATGCCGGGAATTTGGCACACGATCCTGGGGCCGTTATGATCATTGTATAGTTTATTTCAACGGAATCAACTCAATATGATACCACAAATGTTTAGTCTCACATAAGCCGCGTATCGGCAAAGACGCGCAACAACCAACCAGACACGAAATATAAACTTTTATGATACTGGCCTTGTTTAGTTTTTGTTATGTCATTTAATTGTTCAAAGAAGACAACAATAGTGCACTGATCAACGAGGTTTCATCAAGAGTCTCTTTAAATTTATTCGACAAAGAAGTAGTTGAATGCTTGGCACGAGACGAATATCCTATTGCAGAACTGCAGATCATCAGGTCAAGCTAGCCTAGAATCTAGAGATAAGGCCTGGCATGGCTATTGTTTTAGGTTAGCATAGAATCTAATTTCAACGTATTTGTTCAAGCGGAGTTACGTTGTTTTTATTCAGTATGGGTATATCGATGGTGAGTCGTTGTTAAAGATCTCGTCTATATTGCTATACTGCCTAATTGATCCCTCAACAAGTTGATTTGTCTTGGAATCATCTATAGAAATCCTAGGCCTGGCTTCTGAGCAAGTCAATGTCAACAAAACTCGAATCGATCAAAGGAATGGACTTCCTAGTTGGTCCTAGGCCGGTTCCATTCTTTGCAATACCTCATCCACACTTTACTCCCCTTACTACCGAATCGCTAAAGAATATTAACTCCGGCGATTCATGTTACTATTAATACCGGCCCAACATTTTTCCAATGATGAGAGAACGAGTTCAGAGAAATTGTTTGCTGTCGGATTCATGGCCAAGTTCCAACTTGTTCTAGGGTATGGAGTAGTTGATCATGCTCCATACACCCTACCTCAACCTCGTTCGAACACACCTAAACATACCTAACTTGCAAGTGATATGATTCAAAACCTGCTTTGAGGATTTCCTGTCAGCTGTAAATAAGCGCTCAATTCAGCAAGCAATCTACTCGCTTAAAAGAATTGATCGACAAGGCTGGAGCATCCCAAGCCGTGCTTCTATACGGAGTACGGCTGATGAAAATCCCTCTTGGCAGGGCTTACTTGCACAATTCCTGACACCCGCATACATATACGATATACGCGATGCAAAACGCAAAATACGATAAAAGATGTTCCGTAGCCGGGTCCTGGCCGGCGCAACACGGGATTTGTATCAATACATGTACAATCGTCCGGCATTTCGGCGGGCTGTGTCCCTGTTCATGCACGGGATTGACTCAGTTCCCCCCACGCCTCTGTAAGCATCAAGACTCCACTGAGTAGCAGGATGCGCGAAATAAACCCACTGCTGAACATACAAACATTTGTATAATATATATTCCTAATCTCGCAATTCCGCCGGATCCCAAATGCTGATGACAAAAAGGGAGAATGTGTAAGTTCCCAAACAGGTTCGCCTCTCGAACCAGCCCATCAGTTTCATATACACGGAGTAATCGGGATCGTTCTCAGACACAGCCACTGTTCCGTGCTGGGGATAACATCACTGCTAGTGTACTTTAAATCTCTTCATCTATCGGGCCTACTTGTAAAAGGTAGCATGTCAAAAGTGAAGCCCACCACGGGCCGCTCGCTAACTCAAAGCCGGAAAATTGAGCGGGATACTACTTGCAATAAGCTACTCATACTACGAGTACATACTCGCCGTAGCGATATTACATACACGGCTACCAACAGGAGCGTGGAGACGCAGCATTGCATAGGGCTGATCGAGACGCCCGTCCCATCCCTACATCATACATGGTCGCTTGGGAGAGCCGCAAAGAGTTGCTTCAATAGGAAAATATGTAGCATCACGGGACTCACGATACAACGTATAGCTGTGCATTGCGTGCTATATGCCAGAAAAAGTAAGGCAAACACACAGGCGGCCATCCCCGGCGTTGACTTCTATGCTTGGCGTCTCACGCTTTTCACGCGTGTGCAATATGGAGGAGTAAAACTGGGTGCATACTAGAGCGTCAGCCTGCATATTTGGAATGAAAGATTATGAAAGTACTCGTATAAGTCCCAGGCTCGGAGCCTAGTTGGAGGAGCCGAGGCTGTAATATCGGCGACTATGACGACGTTGGCGGCTCCGTTTTTGCCTCTCTCAGGAAGGAAAAAAAATCCCACGCGGACCCGTACAGTCGCTTAGAAGTGAACTAGGTTCACATTCGAGAAGTTTTGAGATTCCCGTATAGGAAATTAAGTCGTTGCTATGAAAACGAGGCAAAGCAAAGAAAACAGAGAGCGGCGGAACTGGACACCGAGCAGGGGGATGCTCCATATAAGTAACAAGAATGTTGATCCGCCCACAAATAGCCGTTCCCGTCGGGAGCGTATTTCCCTCGTATCAGAAATAGTCCCAGAAAGCTCAGTAATAACTAATAAGTAAGCAGCTAAAAAGAGGCAATACTAGGTACATTGGATTAGACAGTGAAGCGCAATCATGGCCATCTACTTCACCTCATCTGCTGTGCTTGGTAAGCTACAATGGCTACGCTATATATGTGTGTTTTTGACTCGGTGCAATTTTTACCAATTATCTTCAGCTTCATACGTATAGGTGAGCTCATCGAATATCACCGAACGTTGAGATTCGTTCAGCATGCGACTTTTCTTCCAGAGGTTCCAAACCTAGGTATCAGCCTGCACGTGCGGAGGCAAAAGCTCAATACAGTTCGTATCCCCCGAAGAGCCTCGGCATGCCTCTCGGAGACTAGGAAGGCATTCTACGTTCGTAGAGCCTGTATGCCGTCAGTCTCACTGCGATCATCGCAGATCCCTCTAATCAAGTGTCGTTCCGAGCGCAGGGATAGGTCCCAGGAATGTCCCGCCGAACACGTTGCCAGTCGTGCCGACTGCTCAGTGATAATATCACCGGTAAGTATGCCTGGTAACTGGACCCCGGAAGGGCGTGGGATTGTCCAACGACTGAGGCAGCCGCCGAAGATGACATTTCTAGGTTTCGACAGTTGGATCAACTCACAACCATGCAGCAATTATACGCATACTCACACCCTCCCACGATCAATTTGTGGGGGCGCTCCATTCAACGCCGAGCAAACAACGGAGCATGCACTCCGTACCCCAGACTGGTCTAGTGTATATCAAACCGCTGTCATGCTCATCATCACATGGTGGTTGAGTCGGGGGATACCGAGAGCCGGTCATTCGCAGACCGAAATTGTGACCTGAAAAGTATTGTCCAAGTCCGTAACGACTCCATCGAGGATCCCTGGAGTCCTCCCTTTGCGAGGCACCGTTGGGGGTGTAGATAAAGGGAAAGGGTGCTGCAAGGTAATACTTCGATATCTCACGGAGTACTTCCGTCATGGCTACGGATATACACATATCGGTAGCATGGTGTAGCGCCGATAACAGAGGGAAGAGGGCAAAAAGAGAAGGGGGGTGGACAAGGAGAGATCGCCTTGTGGTCTTCTCGATGCTTGGCTGCTGGGGTTGGCTTGGAATACTTTAAACTATGACGGTGGCATTGGTCTCTTTGTGCGTAGGAGAGTGAGCACCAATAAATCCTAGCAGAGAGAGATAACGTCCAGCTGCCGTGACGTATCTGCTATGAAGTGGCTTTCCATGAGCACATGGATTCCATGTCCAGCTGTAAACCACCATGTTCATTTCAGCTAAGGTCGCTCTTCTGCCGGCCACAATTGTCTATTATTAGTGCTTTTGATCGACAATTAGCTGCGGGGTCTGCAGCACAACGAGCAATGTTGCGGAGAAGGGCGGCTGTTGGTATTTGTCAATGAGGATGAGAGAAACTCAAAAGCGCAGTCCGGGGCTATTCGCAAATGACCAGGACGTCTGCATGCAGCAGCAGTGCATCCATCCATTATTCCCGTAGGGCATGTCAAGCTATTGGAAAATCCTGGCGCTTTTCTCCGCACCCCATGGCTTGTCTTGTTCCAGTAGATTGACTGACAGGCTTCATCACCTCGCTCGGCTGCCACAGAGCCTTGTGGACATTTCTTCTTATTAGCACACGGAGGCACCTCCGACAACGATCAGTGGCTCGAATTCGTCTGTGCAGTATTGGACAGGGAAGGAAGCTCAGGTAAGCTATTTTGACGCTTTACCAAGTGTCTTATTATGAAACGACGGAAATGCCATCTTGTGACAGAGAGCCGAGATACGTTAGACCAAGGGAGATAGAGTTAACCACCATGCTTCCCGCAATGTATGTTATCCCACATGGCGGCATCTTTGTTATCGCTAACTTGGCCCTACAGCGTGTGACAGAGTTGAAAAGAGCTATTGGACGCACAGTTGTCGGAGATCCTAAGCGAGGCGCAGCGGCAAACCCTCGAATGTTATGAGGTAGCGCTTACAGAGTATTGTCTCATCGTATCGGCAACCCACCGTTTAGTAGCTTTGGCGTTTTAGTCAATGCACGCGAGATACACGCCCTTTAAGCAGGTATCAACGGAATCAACGCTTCAGTGCTACATGTAATGCTCAGACAAAGGGTTTTCATGCATGAGGCGCAGGTGCTGTAAGAGAACAAGGGAATAGCAATAAGCCGGTGCCGAACAGCCAGAGAATCGTCAGCGGTATCGCCGACACCTCGAATATATCATCACCAAATCCCCGAAACTTCTCCGGTCGTCAACAATTGTATGAGGTGCACCGCATATAAATGGCTGAGTTTTGATCTCGTCAGCTGTGTTCGGTTCGGGAAAACGCCCGGCGTGCTGTCGAGAGCGCTGACATGTTTGGCAAGGTCAAGGGCCATTGCCCTTTCGCTGTTTTACCTTTGCCACTTCAACTGCCAGACGTCTGACTGGATGGAAATACTGCAAGTGCCAGGCTATTAATGCAAATGCGCTGTTCGTGCAGGGCAAGCAAGCCTAGTCCTTGGCCTTGCTTCGACCTTGCCTAGTAAGACAAGGATGATGGAATCTTCGGAGAGCGCCTCAAAACGCCATTATCATCCTCCTCGACCGTTCTAGACTTGAGAGTTCTTGAGAGGCAAAAGCCTCCGCGGTTCCGAAGGAGATCCGGAAGCAAGCGCACACATCAACACAAGGACTGCCGCTGTACACGTACTCACTAACTAACCAAGGCTGCAGTAGACGCTGCGAGTTAGGATATTACCCTATTTGTTAATCGACTTTATCCATACTTTCGCACCAATATTCCTCCGGAGTGGCATCCCCTGTGATTTTCGGAATATCAGTGGGCTGTTACAAATGAGGAGAGGTGTTTTGCATTCAACGATATGCAGCTAAATCTCCCTTCAGATTTAGGAGGATGCGGCTGTTCAATTAACCTGTTGGCCATATCAACGGACTTTGCCTTTGTCCTTGCATTCCTCGCCTCTCGTTTGCCCCAACAATGCACCGTGGTCCTTGGCGAATCCTAGGATTTCTTGACGGGTAATCACGGCGATAGGAAAACACCATCGGAGTTACGCGCAATAACTCATCACGGCTAGAGAAGTGGTATCGCCACTTTTCAGCTGATGATAGGAAGTGAATGTTGGATCCATGCTCAATGCTTGCTCCCGCGCGGGTAGGACTCCAGGATTCTTTCACCGCTGCTTGCGCACGGCCGCATGTGGTGAGTTGCTGGATTCGCTTGCATACAATGTGTATGACTGCGTTGCCATATTTACCATCATCTCATTTGAGGGTATTTTGCGCAATTAGGCCGGGGGACAAACGGAACAATGGTTGAGCCACGGTAGATAGATACCTGGTTGAGAAATATAAGACTCTTATCACACAGGGCAGCCGAGTTAAAGTTAAATGCAATAGGAACTTGTGTTGAAAGACAAGCATAAGACAGGTGCCTGGGATGTTATGCCCAACCCTAGGATCTTAATCCAAAAGTAATTCTTCTAATGGTGCGCGTAAACTGCCTCATTTCATACGTTACGAAGCCAAAAACGATAGAAACGACAGAAGTTAGCATTAAAGCTTTGCAGTGAGCTACGATGCCAATTACTTGACTTCCCATGGCACCCTCTCCGCTCCTCTTTCTCTCGTCTTCTGCATCTTCATAGAAGGCGGTATAACTACTAGCAGAGTAGTTCTAGAAACGCTACTTTGAATGGGGCACCAAGAGCAGTCATTATTCCTTTCAAGCTCATCCGTGCCAATGTAGCCTAGTTGGTGTACAAAACCTTTTACCGGCCTGTGACCAAGTAAAAGGTTCCAAACTTTCGGTAGCCATTTTCGACAAATATCCAGCGGATTTCATATCATATAATTCTGCAATAGTTAGCATTATGGAGTCACGATAAAGTTTTTCGCATGCTGCGCATTTCTCAGCATTCCTCATTTGAACATACACTCCGTTCCGTAACCGTATGAGGCGGCCGTTTTGGCCATCAAGAACGCCGTATCAATGGTGATACTTTTGCACAAGTTAGCAGTGAGAGCATTTTAAACCTTATATACAACTCGGGACATAGCTCTAATATTCTTCAAAGTTGTCACAAATGCATATCAGCACACCGGCTTTGCATAAAGTCTAGTGTCGATGAAATTGGCTTATAGCGGGAGCATTCTGGAGCTCGAGACATTGATTGCAGGGATTCTTCTGGATGCTGATAATGTAATCGTTATGTAAACTTCTTGAGGGCTCGGAAACTCTGTTATCGGGAAGCTCTTCTTGATTGCCGTTCTTATGCACCCGATGATGCCTCAAATATTCTGAGATTTGGAAGATCATTGATAACTTATACAACTTACGAAACGTCAACGCTTGGCTGACCAAAAACACCATTTTCTTAGCATTTAACAGCAATTATAAGATAAGTTTAACAGTTCTCAGCAAAACTTATGAAAACGCGATGCGCAGATTGCCGACAAACGACTAGTTAACTGTCAACTAGGCTGGATCTTGACAGAGATTGTGACACCATTGACAACTAAGCAACGGATGAAAACAAACCAGGAGGATCTCTCTACAATTCTACCTTTATTTTCAGTATTTCAGATGAGTGAAATAGGTCGAGGCTGTCTCAGACTCGCTGCCACCGTATTGCTGAGCCCTCTCATGGCAAGATGTTTTATAACATGAGCTGCAGGCTCCTTCTCGAGGAAAGGGTTTACATGACCCCCCGTTCAATGGATATAACCTTAACAATGCTACATTTTAGTATTGAGAGCTTTAATGGATACGACCAAGCGAAATATGAAATCGCGTTAGATTGGATTGACCTTGATCGCAGGCTGTGGAAGTGGTTGTTTACTCGTTGCATGTTGTTCATCTAGGCAAGTGCGGACGCTTGTCTTCAGAAGATAATAAGCACCAATGTTCTCAGTCTAAAGAATATTAAAGGGTTATCTATGCCAATGGCAGACCATGAATAACTTCGTCGGAGAGTCAGTGCTCAGTAGGATAACCAACAAAGATGCTCTACTTAACCATCACTCAGACTAGGCCGGCGGCTGATTCTGTGAGTCCGGTAGATAAATTGACTAAGTATAGAAGAAATATGAACATAAAAGTTTCGCCATCATCGCTGTTACAACCGTCAATGAAGTATTGTCCTTGTTGGTGTAGCGTCAACGAGTTTGCCAGATCTGACAAGCATCCATCAGCCATCGCCATGTGGGCGAGTTAACGAACCACGCTCTGTCTATCTATCCCTTAGCCGGCCATCTATAGAGTGTTCTCATTATTTGGAATGTCGCTAGGCAGTGCTTGACCGAGACTTTTAAACTCTATTGCGTTTCGCGACGATGGGTAAGCCTCGCTTCGGGATAAGAGACGCCGAGACTTTCACAAAGCTAGGCAAGATATATCAGACAGCAATGATCCATCACATCCTGAAGAATTCCAAATAGTGCAAAATAGGCTTCGTAAAGAGTATCGTGTATCGTATCTGTGCCAAGAAGCACAGGATCGCCAAGGAACTCGTATGCCAGATACCTCTCTCCCTGTTTTGTTCATACGGAACTCGCGGATTATGGAATCTTCCAACTGCCAAGATGTCAGACGTCCGAGGATTATGCAGTCATTATCACCGTCGCATCCTCTCCGCCTTTGCCTGTGTTTCACCTCGTGGGCTGAGATGCAACTGCCGGCTGGATTAGTAACTTGAAATCACCGTGGCCCAGTATCTATATGCTTAAAAAAAGTCTACGCAAAGCCTCCGCGATAGAAATAATAATCGTCCGCCCGGCCTCTGTAGGCGGCGCAACGAAGAGACAAACAAATCCCCCAAGTCTCCGCCATTTCCTCCACACCCTCCTGCTTGGATGGAAATACTAGTGGGAATAGTAGAATTGCAATTATTAGTCCTTTCGTAAGCTCACTCTGCCCGGTGCTATCGCCAAAGGCCAAGGCTGCAGAACGCATCTACATGCGCATACTCCGAACTTACTCTAGAACCGCCAATCCACAGCGCCCTCGTACAGTAATATGGAGTACATTAGCCGTGCATGCACACGTCAATCTGCATCTACAGGGATCTCTGCAGGACTGTCCCTCCTTACCGCCATGTCAAAGTGGAAAAGATGTGGTTCGGAGGGAGCCACCAGCGATTGTTTTGGGCAGTCGGATCGTTGGTTCTAACTCGGTGCTAAACACAAGCGACGTTTGATGTCCAAGCCTCCCCTTTCGTTTTATGTATTTTTATCTTTTTGTTGCTGCTGGGCCGACAGGGTTTCGTTGCCACAAATCATGGAGGCACCGCTGTTACTTTTTCTAATTGGGGTGCGTCGGCTTCATCTTGAGTTGACCCAAGGCCGTGGCCATGTAAATTCATCAAAGAGCCCAGCTCGCAGGACTCAATTGATTTCATCCGCCGGCCGAGTGCCGTACACGAATTACTCGAAACGTCCAGCTGTGGAAAGATAAAAAGCCGTCGGCGAACAACCGTCGGCCAATTTTGTTTTAGCTTTTTTTTTTCTCTCTCTTGGCTTTTCATTTGTTTACTAATAATCCGAAGGCCAAGGCACGGAGTACGGCTGAGCCTCAGATCCAAGACTTTGACAGTTCAAGAAGATTGCCTACCTGCTACAGGAAATGATTCCGACAAGCTAAATTGGGCGTCAAAATTGCCACAAATCAGACCATGTCTCGGCAGGATTCGTCACTTGCAGTGTGTAGCTGTTCCGGGAGTCTGGCTGCCCTCGATCTTGGTACCTGAGATGTGACGGCTGTAGATTCGAGGTGGCGATACACAGATACTATTTCTTGTAGGCAGTTGGCGATACTTGGCCATATTGAAAAGAATCGGAGACACAATATACTCGCAATACTATCATCAAAGCACGCGATTGACACGACGAGCTGCTCCCGTTAGTTCCTAGCAACAGAGAAAGTCACGGCGAGGGTCCGCGTGAAGCCACAAAACCACTGCACTGGGACTCCGAGTGCCGCCAGTCCATCTAGCGCAAGCTTAAGCTCATATACTAGGAGTAAAAACCAGGACAGAATCGAGTCTTCTTCCGCACTCTTTCCCCGGTCTCGGTCCAAGGGCGACGAAATTGTCGACACCACTTCGACAAGTGCTACCACCGTACAGGTAGCAATAACACAGTACATATTAGCACTTGATGAAGCCCTCTCCTTGCTAACTGGTTGAGAGCTGGGATCTCCGCCACCCGCGCCGTCCCGTCGTCGTGGTGCTGGGACCCGAGCGCGACCAATGAACCGGGATCAGCCTCTACAGAATGGCCGTCACGAGGAGAGGCGATCCGCAGAAACTGGCCATCAAGGTATCAAGCCACGGCTCACCGATAAAAGTCTGGATGATCTGGGCGGCATCCCACTAGCTGCTGCTTTGGCGGCAACGTCTGGGCTGGTGCTAGTCATCCCGAGAGATTACAAACACCCCCGGGAGAACTTTTCTTGGCCGCACGGCCGACACTGGAGTGCGTGTATTACCATTACCTAGTTTCGAGGCGGTACTCGATGGGGAAGTAGGAGAGAAGGAAGGATTCTTGACAGGTTTGACAGTAGCCGAGTCGTTATTCCCTTTCGCTTTTCTTTTTTTCTTGTCTCCTCTTACACGTGAGCGGCACACCGACGTATGGGTATCAGTCACTGTCAATCCAGCAGCGGGTGGAGGCTTCTCCTCGGACATAAGACTCGGCCGCTACCAGGGGTTAGTGCATGTAGATGATTTGACAGGCCTAAGCTTGGAGGTACTCTTGTTTGTCGAAATAGCGGTGCGACGCCCCTTCGAGGGTAAAGCGGTCCATTCTACGAGTGGGTTACTTAGTTTGGAACATGACGATGAACAAGAGGGCTTCGTTCATCTGACATTTGTTCATGCACGTCATGGGCGCACATCTCCGTGTTCATGCAACCAAGGCGTTGCGAAAACACGAGTAAGTAGAAAAGGCTCGGCTTTTGGGAAGCGCGGGCAGAAGAAACGCGGCTGCTACAGAGGGAGGCCTTGCTTGGAGCGCGAGGAACAGGTCCCTTGTCTCGACAAAGGCTCAACCCTGGTCGCATTTGCTCCAGCTCCGTATCCTGGGAATTCCCAGAGACAGGTCACTGGGGACGCCAGTGATTGGCCAGACCGCATTTTGTGTGTGGCTTTGCATCATACCCCTAGCTGGGCCGACAAACCCCTTGACATTCGCCGTCGACTTTTTTATATGATATCTTTTTTCTGTCACTGGAGGGGCAAGTTCACCGCATACAATGGTTTGTCTGTAACAAATAACAGAACGCGATGGGCGTCCATCTGTTCCATACGTGTTCCATTCCCTGTTCTAAACGGGGCCGGGCCAAAGGAAGGGGGCCACATGTTTCCGGTGCAGCAAAATTCATGCCCAGTTGCGGCAATAGCAGAGCGGAAAAGGCGATTCTGGCTGGAGCGAGACATGGGAAGTATACTCGTTGACTCGTACTCAGCTCGACAGCGATGCGGTTGAAAGATGGAGTGCCGCATCATAGATCGTGTACTGAATCTGTTTGGTCAATGATTGTGAGACATGGAGGCGTGGAGATGGTTTTAGTTTACGACGCGATGCTGAGTCCCAGCAGATCGGGCCCGCCGTAAGAGGCAATGACATACCAAAATGCCAACGTGATTTAACTAGCAGGCGTTGAAGGGTGAAAGAAGAGAGCGGTCCGAAGCACGATTGGATTGGGCATCAAGGGGCAATGAGGCTAATTTTTCGAGATGAACGGTTGAAGGGCAAGACCATGTGGGGATGTGTCAAATTTTTTTCCTTCCTTTTTCTGTTTGATCAAGTACATCGTGAATGAGCAGGGGTTCAGTCATGGAGTTTGATTCACAACAGCTTGATACAGTCGGTCTCTTTTCTTGTGAGTCAGATCGTTGTATGAACCAATGATGCAACGTGGAACCCGAGGCACTGGCAACGTGCTGCAACTAAGCGAACCACTTCAAGGCATATTTCGTCGGGAATTTTAAAAAACAAAAGAAGAAAACGTGGTAAATACTTGCCATCTCCATTCTCTAGCGGGACGGTAATGAAGCTACTGCGGCCTTGCCGGCGGCGACTTGACTGGTTCCTTGCAGCTTAAAGGCGTGCTAGAGCCAACAATAGGGCAGCACGGACTTCTGTATTGTGTCATGGCATTTCTCGAAGTTCTCCGGACCGGTAAACTGTGACGTTGGAGCCATTGAAGACGAGCAATGCGAGCTCTGGCGTCTCCGACACACGCCCTGTACACCCCAGCTGAGCCCCGAGTCAAGACTTGAAGGAGAGAGGTAATGGATGGATGTAAGGGACGTCGAGATATTGTCACGCGTCATCTCGGAAGCATGAGCGAGCTCTCTTCTCTCAGTAAAGGTTGTACCTACGAGTGCGTGTACGTCGGCGTATGCGTATGCGCGCGCGTGTGCGCGTACGGAGTACAGTAGTGGCATACAAGTTACTGTACGAGGACTCGCTCCATTCGTGTACGAGTTTACATCTACCCTTGCCCAGTCCCCTGCTCACTCCATCGTGAAGAATAGCTGGGCCAGAGTTATTATGTCTGGTCTCTTGGTTCAGCCTGTGCTGCTAGCAGTTCTATTAGCTGTCGGACCAGTGGGCGCCGTAACGCGGCGCGGGCAGGGATTCTCGCAGCCCAAGGCATGCCAGGAAGGGTAATTCGGCAGCATTGATTGCCTGGTCAGATTCCGAGGCCATTTTCAGCCACTCCTAGGCGCTCCCACCGATTTGGTCGCCGGCGCCCAGCTTGCCAGGGGGGTGGTTGGTTTCCGTTCCGTTGCTTGTACACTCCGTAATAACCCACGATGCCTCCCACCAAGTGGGCTAGGACGGTTTGACGAGTTTTCCAGAAGCCTTCTGCGGACCACCTGCTCTTGTCGATGGCGGGTCCCTTGGCCTTTGCTTTTTTTCGCCCATTGTTTCGAAATAGGCTGCCGTTTTGGGGGGAGCCTTCGTATCCCGTTGTGGCGATGACGGAGGCAGCAGAGGCAAAGAAATCCAATCATCTTGCCTTGCTCTGTTCTGCTGTGGCTATGGATGGAAGAACTCCAGTCTGTCGGCCCTGCTTCGTACAGAAAACAAACTTGCCATACCTTGTAACCAGACCAGACCAGACCGGGCATGATCAAATCTTGTCGGCTCTCGCAAGTATAATGTGCTTGTCCCATGCAATCAAACCAAATCTCTGATGGCGTCCAAGTAGGGCCTGGCTCAGAAGCTTGGGGCTCCTCGAGCATGGTTCCCATCCCCAGCTCGACATGCCGCATCAATGGCACACCATTCAGGACCTCTGAACCACTCGAGCCGCCGCTCATCACAGGCTGCAGCCAGTAATGGCGAACAGAGCAAGTCATGACACCAGTTTGCGTACCCGCCCTTTGCAGTCCAAGTTCCCACCCTTTGGCAAGGACCCATGACTTTTTGCGCAAATAAGAAAAGTCCTTGGCGAAGATTTTTCTTCATTCTTGGTCCCCTTGTTGGGCCATTTGCCGCCATTCGGGCCTCGCCATCGCCGTGCCGCCGTTTTGTGCTGATGGGGATAGCTTGGTGGCTTGGTGTTTTGGTGTTTGGAGGGGGCCAAATAAGAAGAAGAATGGAACAGAAAAAAAAAATCCTTTTGGGAGTGACGTGGGACTGTCACTTTCAACAGAACCCATCCAACGGACCGGAATGAAGCGACGAGCGCGAAATGGAGGGCAGAGTCGGCCATCCTGGACAAGGTTCAATGTGCAATTTTGTGGGTTGAGCTACTGAAGCTCCAACCACGTGGGTTCTTTGGGCCAGTGTCAGCAGCAAGCCTCTTTTTTTTTTCTCTTCTGTTCACCGGTTTCAAATTTTATGCATGTATGCTGCTGGTTGCTGCTGCTTAGCTCTGCATGCCGCCAGTCGGTCTGCCAATGGCGGCAGCTCTGTGTCGTACTTGATACTGGAGGCTGCACGGCGGAAAGCTTACATGTAAGTGGTGATGTCTCCGTGATGCGATGCTTTACCCGCTGCAGGTTGGAGCTCGAAAGCAAAGCATGGCATGGCATGGCGTGTGGATGCTACACGAGTCGACGTATGAGGAGGAGCAACAGCAGTATCCGTAGTTCGGTCAACCAAACATGAAGCTCGGTTGGTTGGTGAGCTTCTCCAGATGCCACATTTGCCATCCAGATACAGGGTATTTCCCTACAAGGCGGCGGCACACACTCGCACGAGTGGATCGTTGCCAGAATTAACAGGCAGATGGAGCCTGTCATTTGCCATAAACCTGCTCCGAACAAGCCTATACAATTCATCGACTGTCTGTCTCATGACCAAACACCAGCAATCATACCATTTCCGTGACCGCCGCCTGCCACAGAAGAGTCTGTCGTCTGGGCCTTTCAATTTAGATCCTCGCAGCGTTATCACGTAGTCTCCTGTACCCCATTGTTTGTGTACCGACTTAGTGGGTTGGTCTCCCCTCGTCGGACATTCTTTTCCCCTGCCAGCCAAAGAGGAGGGGGGGAGGCAAAAAGTATGGTGCATCAAGACGCTGAATGGCCCGTATCCCCATGTCGTTGCCCTCAAGCTGCTGGTGCTACGGAACAAGACGGCGAGAGCCTAGCAAGGCACAGGCTCGATACGCCTCTCTCTCCATCTCTCTCCCTCTCCGCAGCTGAGGTGGCTCTCTCGCAGCGGTGAAGATGGAAGATAATGGGATGGGTGTGAGTAATCTATGGGCAAGCAGCTAAACGGCCGGACTCGCTCGTAGTGCTGCAGCATTCCGCAGTTGCTAAGTCGTGGAGGGCAAAGATAGCGGCGGACCGTCCCCCTCGCTTTCAACTGAGCAAGTGAGGTGCCAAGTTGACCCTACTAGCACCAAGTGTGCAACTCCTCCAAGCGGGATGGGCTCCGACACTTGACAGCAAGATGGAATAATTTCAAGTGCTTCCTATTTTAGGGCCCCGACGCCACAGTCCGGCTCGAATTTCAAGGGGACTGAGCCACGGCGAGGCCCAAAGTAAGCCGCTGAAGACTGGGACTGGCCTCGACACGACACGGGGCGCTTTATTTCCCGCTCGACGTACCGGACCCAAGTTGCTCGTATGCGACTATCGAGGTCGTGGCCATGACTCCAGTCTTTGAGAGTCAGTCACAGCCCATTTGGAAACCCCCCTGCCAAACATCCACACACCCCCACTCGCTGAAGCTCTCGTTGACACCCTGCTTGGAACTTGGACACACCTCTTGCGGCTTCACACCCCTCCCCCCAGACGTCAGGGCAAGGACCCATGGATGGCAACACTTTTTTTGCTGGGCAAACAGTTGAACTAGTGTCGTAGCACAACTAGTTCAGAGGGGTGGGCGTCTGGCCTGGCATTTGCTTTGCTGCTCCGGTACCTTCACGCCTCTCTGATTCTAACAACTCTGGAGGGCGGGCCACCACTTGTAGTTAATAAGACAGCTCGGCATCGATGCCCGTCATGGGAATCCCGGAGACCTGGGCAGGTAAATGCGTCCCTGTTTTGACGGCTAGCCATATAAACGTTGGCCTCCCCCCGCCGTCTGCAAGCTGCTGCATTGGGCTTCATTCACGACTGCGACTAATACGTTCTCCATCAACCTCCATCTATCTTGCCTATCCAATCTCTTGACCTCTTCCACCACCGTGACAAAGACACCAGGCCTCTCTCTCCATCGATACGACGCAAACCCCATCACACCTCGAACAACCTTTATAGCAACCATGTGCAACTACATCTACGTACGGCCTACCCACCACCATCTTTTCTTAATTCATCCCCTCGATGCTGGGATCAGGATCCAAGACAATGCTAACATAAAATTCTCCGCCACTTACAGAAGGAGCTGAAATGCCAGCACCACTACCACCTGGTAGAATCCTGGTGCCCCAAGTATATTGCGACTGAGCGACGATGCACTCCTACCATTGTCAGCAAACAGTACTGGTAAGTATCTCGGAAGCTGAACATCCTGACCGCATCACAATGCTAACATGTTGACTTGCAGGGGTGACGATATCTGCGGTATGCTCTTGCTTTATCACCAACATGGTGACCGACTTGCATCGATTGGACATTGACTAACATGACTATCAACAGCTGCCTGCCGTGAACGCCAGCAACCCAGCAACCACCCTTGGGCGAAGCTCATCCGCAGGCCGGAATCTCGAGCCGCTCCGCACGCAACGGTTCCTGCTCGATAAATGAATCACTACAAGCTCAAGCTCAAAAGAGCTGGCAGACATACAACCTGATGCTTAGCATTTTGAGCTTCTCCAAGCTCTTTCTGCGCAAAGCATGCATATCAAAGATTGGGACATGGAAAAAAATTTGCATGGATTGGGCCGCCACCACTTCGGTGTGCACACAGCGGTGCCCGAAAGAAATCAGACTTGATGGATACGGCCGAAAGAGGAGACACACCTCTTCTTTTATTGATTGGATGGAAAATGGGAATCGAAATTTGGGCGCAAACACAAACACACGCACAACACTCACACACACACACAAAACCGCAAACCAACCAAAAAAAAAGCCATAATCGACACAAGACGGCATTGGGACGGGAATGGCTTATACTCTCCCCCAGGTGCGAACCTGGTTCATTTAGCTCATCTGTTTCGGAGTTTCACTAAGCAAGCATTCTCCGCTGGGATTTTTTTCTTTTTCTTTTTTTCTTTCCTTTTGTCGGTCTTCCTGTTATTTCGCTTGTACTCTCGGGACGGAACTACGGGCGCAAAGCTATTTGGACGCATCAGCTGCAATTTGGCTGAGCTGCATCAGCCTCTTTACATGCAAAGAGGAGGAGTTTTCTTATTTTATTTTGGGCAAGGGATAATGGGAACAAAACACTGCAATTGGCAGTGCAAAGGCACGGAAATGTCATCTTGGCAATAAAACGCCACGGTATCACGGCATGACAACAAAAAAACCGGTTCTGCGAGACCAAAAAAGGACTGGACTTTGTGTCGGACCACCGCATGAGGCATCAAACCGAATATGGCATCAAACGGGTGGTTCTCGGCTATGCTTCGAACATAAGCCAGACCATCACGGGGCCTGTCCGAAAGGGGGACAGACCTCTTTTTGTTTTGGGAAAGGATTTAGAAAAAGGGAACATTTGAAAAATGTATGATAGAAGGATATCTTTGTTTTGGGCAAACATGTTATGGGCGTCTTCTTTTTCTTGTTTGGAAATCTATCTGGAACAGCCTTCCCGAAAAGTCGGGACTGTGGCTGCGCTTTGGCATATTTGGGAGTACTATGACTTTTGAGGTACCTACATGTACTTTTGTTGGATGGGAATATCGATCAGTCCGCCAGAGAGCTGGGCTTGAGTACCTTGATTTTTTGCCTTCTTTTTTTTTCTTCGGTAGTGCCTGGCCCTTGTTGTTCTTCGAGCTTGGGCCAGTTTCAACAGGTACAATAAAGTATAACTACTATGAGATAAACTCAAGGGTGCCTCCGAATTCATGCTGTCTCGTCTCATCTCGTGTTAGTCGGTTCATCAAGGCTGAGACATGCGCCATCCGGGTGCTCGTGAGCCTCTCAGACGGTGTACACACACAAGACATGGCGCAACGCAGCCGCCGGCCAATTTACAAGTACCACATCTTCTTGCATCGGGGCTGGTCTCACAAAGGGCTTTTACGATACGATGGCGCATCTGCACTTGGCCCACCTCATCTCATTCAGCTCTTCACCGGCCCCATATGCCAGGTTGCTAGGCTCGGCTATAGCCACCTTTGATGGCCAGAATACTCTAGTTGTACGACGGCAACGCCATGTGTGTTTGCTTATTACTGAACATGCCTACCGTCGCATAAAACACGGGTTGGGTTCATTGTTTCTTATTGAATGCCGAGGTGAAGCTCAGCTGAGCTCAGCCACTGTAAGAGAGAACGAGAGGGGCGTGTTGTGTTGTTGGGCTGACTTAATCTTGCCTTTTGCAGTACGCCGCGGCCGCGGGGAGACTGACGGGGATGTGCATAACGAGGCGTCATTTTCTACCTCTTTGTAAAACTTGAGCGTTGTTGGTGAGGTGGTACTCGGATCTGATTTGGGGTGAATGATGCTGTGGCGTCTTCTCCGTCATAATTGAATCTGTTGTTTATTGTTGATGTTGGTGTTGGTGTTGATGTTGCACAGGTAACACAGCAGAGTCTCTGCGCTGGCATCATCGGTTGGTTCGCGAAGATCGGAGACTTAATTGCCCTTTCTCGAGTTGCCCTGGCGGTAATTGGACAGCTGCCCCATAGCGGCAATGGAATGCTTCAAGTTGTGTTGCATTGCAGCCATCAAAGACTAACCCCAGATATTGGGTGCCCCTGATACGACTTTCCTGTCCGTTGTCACATTGCACAGAAGTTGACCTGTCATAACATCTCGCACGTCGTCTCCGCGCTTTTCATCTTTCGTTCCCCTCATGTTATGCGGTGGCACACCCCCTCTTTCAGCCAGGCTTTCCATCCAATCAGCGCTCGAATGCGCATGACCGCCAATTATCTTGCGTCTTCTTCTTTTCTTTTTTCCCTTCCGAAGTCACGCAAACAGCTCACATGTCGGTCTAAATCGTAGTCGGAGCAAATGAGAGCAGAGACAGAGGAAGCGGCAGAGACAAGTCGGATCCTCGCTTGGTGTAAGCCTCCAATTGAACAAGCCATGTCTTCATCGTCACCATCAGTGAAACCTCATGCGACTGACGGCCGAGTTCATTGGCGAAGGACATGCCCGTGCTCTCTTGCTTCCTTCAATTTCTCTCTGCATCTTTAGCGAGTGCATGATACCACCATCTATCTCCAGCGTCAAGAGTAAAGCCTCAACGGCACACTGAATCACACTCTGCCAGGCACTGTATCCCCGAAATACCGTGTCCCGCCCAGCGACCTTGGTAACTCTGTCCTCTGTAGCCGAGCATTTATTGCCTTCGCTGGGCAAGTAAAAGCGCGCTCATGAAGCGTTTCTGCTTGCCCCCTGTGCGGCTAACTAGCACGCGCTTAGCTGTGAAGAGACAAAGCTACGCCTCGGCCTTTGAATTGCGTCGGCCCCCAGTGTGAATTAGTTTCGCTGCCTGCCTGGAAACGAGTCGGAAACAAATATGATGGAAAAAGGTAAAATGAGCCTTTTCCGTGGCCAATGGCTGCTATGCTAGTACGGGTACTACAGACTGGTGGCCGCATAAGCGTCCGCTTCCTAAAAAGTCCTACGATATGGAGGTGGAGAGCCACCAAGTACGATTACATGTTAGCTGATGGGCAGAAGGATCGCATCGGACACATTCCGCATCGGAATAATTCATCAAGGACAGGGTAATACAAGACTAACAAAGAGGAAGAGGTGTAGTACCAGCGGCGGTGGTTGCGAGACGGTTCACTCTCTGTGTCACTTGGCCTATCGGACTTCCGCGGGCCCGGACTTTACAATACGAAAGCCTGCAATCACCAGGCCGCCGCTTCTTGAGCGACTGCTAACGCAAAAGGTATGCATATTTCACGCCTCGTCTAGTAGTGGCCCTATATTCTAGTAGGGGCCCTATATTCCAGGGTGGCAGTGAATCAACGCACGGCATTCGCCTTCATTTTCACCGTATTCCACTTAGTCTACGTGGCTCGGGCAGGGGGGGGTATTTTCAGCTCTTACGAGTGCTGCCTGTGCGTCCAAGTGTTCAACACCGCATTATTCCCTTGCCAAGAGCATACTCCCCAGAGCAGATCCAACTCCAAACGAGCACCCCGTGCCATTCAGCTCCTGCCAAGACGAAATCCCAACCTAGCCCGGGGTACCATTCCACGAAAACAGTTAATGCCTTTAACTTGATATGACGCTGGCGTGATAGTTATAGTAGTATGTCGGAGCCAGCTCCGTACCTCCCTATTGCAGAAACCTCCCTATTGAAGTTGGCTTCATGCACTCCGCATCAACGGCCTACCCTACGATATACCAGGTATACAAAGAATGGCGTTGGCAGCCTTATAAGACCTAACTGCTTATGAACTTGCTTTAGAAAGGGGAAAGGCATCAAGGTTTGTTATGCGAAATTAACTATCAGCTTTGCCACATACTCGTAGGCTGCAGGAGTGTACAGATACTCCGAGCTCCGTTCTTCTCCGTGCTCATGGGCTCGAGCTCTACGCAAGGACATGATTTACACTAACCCATACTCCAAATAGCCGTATCATTAAAATTGTCGCTCATCACCGAAGCAATACGCGAGTTCCCCATGGGCAATGGGCAATGCAGTCATCAACTGGGCTAACTGAGCCAACAACCCAACACACTCGCAACCAACTTCCAAGCAAAGCAGAGGGAAAACGCGTATTTGCCTCCATACCTATCCTTGGAAGCGCAAGGGCCACGTCAGCTCTAGGCGTTAAACGGTCCCTGTTCAGGTGAATCAAAATTATAGAGCAATGAGTAGGAAGAACGCGGACAACACACAGCCTTTTGAGGCGCCTCGCTTCCGAACTGCCGGTAAGGCTGCTGTTGGCCATCTTGCAAGTGTTTTGCTGTTGCTGGCACTGGTTTCGAATTGATGGGAACTTTTTTTCTTTCTTTTCTCACCCCTCTATGCGTAACTGATTAATTGATCATTGAGATTTACTCTTACTAACACAAAGACGTGAGAAGAAATGCGCATTATGTGCGTCATGAACAGAATACCTTACCCAACAGCCGGTTGCTGAGCTGTCAGACGCTTGAAGTGATCTTATCCGGTACCTACATAAGACCGCATCCGATCATCTGCACAATCGCGATAAAATCCCCCAGCCCTATCGGATGTGGGGAGTCTACAAGAAGCCTTAGCATCTTCATGCACACACTTGCATTCTTGCTAGCTCTGCAACAGGGCTTCAAACAAATACACGAACTAGGGACCCAATTCCCGTCGCTGGTCGCTGATGTGAGCCGGCAACTTTGCGCCGTAAATCCCGGGGAGATGTATGAAGCTTCACAACGTGCACGCCCATGCTGCTAGCATATCTCTCGCTGCCAGGACCACCATCCGGCTTTGCGGAGTTGCATACCGTCGGCTCCGATTGCAAGATGGCCCCTGATACTGACAGGACACGCACATGCGTATCATCCCTGTGTCTCCTCCTGCGTACACCAAAACTCTGTGATATCGAGCACGGAGTGCATACATACTACGTCGCTAGTACATGCACATCACATGCTAAGGGGTGGGACTAATACATGATCAGTTTTGTGCATAGGTAGGGATGGGATCCTCGCTCCGGGCCCTCTTTGAAGCGAAAATACCGTCTGTTAAACGAAGATGTCTTCTCGTATCAACACTGATCTCGTTCGTATGCCCTGATCAACAAATTATCATCTCATCATTCCTGCGGTGGGATCCGCTCACCCGCATATCCCCCCGAGCATGTGACCAATGCCTGATGTGTTCCTGAGTGGCGATACCCTCAGATTTGCCAATGACACATTTCCCTGCTGTGCCGATCCGCCCATCAACGTCAATCTTGCGTCCGTACAGTCTTGACAGCTTCCCAGGTTGGTCATGATTACACTAGCCTCGAGAGTGCTGCAACTAATGACTCTTCTGATACGCTAACATCATTAAACATGGCGCCACAAAGCTGCTTGCCGCTCGTTTCGTGAATGCGACTCGTCACTATTCACAGTCCGGAGTGACGGGAGCCAAAAAAAAAAAGGGTTACAGCCATCTCCACAGCCGCCATCCGCGCTTCGTCCGCGCCTCGTCCGCCTCCCTGCAGACGTTCCGATTGGTGTGCTCGCAAAATGTCAACGGGCTCTTAAAACTCAGGGCGAGTTCTAGAGCAGGTTGGCGCCTTTCGCCGGCTGGGGCGTCTTACTGGCGGCGGCTTTCATTCTTCATCGTTGCTATTTACGATCAAGGTTCGGTGTTGCGGAAGCGATGCAAATTACGCGGCGGCATCGCACCGCACTTCGGATGCCAGTCAGCGGCTTTTGCCCGGACGTGCTGTAGGAATTACTCGACAGATCCTGGGAAATCCCGTGAGCGTCTGCTCATGCAAGTATCTGCGAGGACCCCTGGTTCCATGCTCACCGTGTTCGTCGCAATGGTTCAATGTTCCGAATGTATTGCTATACGTGTATTCGTACGCACACGCTCTCGAAAAACTTGCTTTTCCCCTGCTTATTCGTTCATGAACCCCTGATGCGCCCTACGGGTCCAACTTGTCATTGATTCCCTTCTTCTTTAGACCCTGTGGTGCTTGTTGATTCGACTTTCCGGAGCATGACGGGATTAATTTTCACTAAGTATAACCTGTTTTACAGTATGTGCCAATGAGAGCAAAGGGTGTGTAGTAGTCCCAGGATTTCCATGCTGCCATAGTACACGCCCTGGTCCTTGGCCATCACCGTCGACGTTACCTTCATCTTCTGCCCAGTATCTCGATCCAGATTTGGGCCAACAGAAGGGTGGCTGTATGCATACTGTATGCACGCGTATCCACCAAGCCAGGGGTAAGAAGAGAACGGCGATGTGCTGCGGAGGAAGCTAAATTCCGTTGTCTGATCGGCCAACTCCAAAGGCCAAAGGTCACCACAAGATCTTTAATCCGGTCGTGGGTAACACTACGATGTGCAAATGGCCTGATTTTGATGCCATCAGTATACACTATATGGTCCCTTGCGCGAAGGAGTCGCAGAAGGGCGACCAAGCCGACGTTCTGGACAGATTCATCGACGCTTCCTTCGGCAGTCTAACTGTAATCGTCGTGGAGCTTCTCTCCTGTTGGTTGTCCCAGACTCGTGTTTCTGCTGCAGGGCGCCATCTTCGTCACAACTCACAATGGCCGATTCAGTGGGAAGTCATCAATATCGGCAGCCTTCATTCTTCAACACTGACCCGATCGGGCAAAGACGTTGAAACGACCATGTTTGACCTTGCAGCGGAACAGGCAGCAAGTTTCGAGGGAACGACCAACAGGCTAAAGAGCTTCAGTAACGGGGCGGCGGGGGGCGGAGAGAAGGCAGCGGTCCGAAGCCCGAAATGTGCGGATATCCGTGATATGTAAGTATGGCGGCGAGGCGAAGACAAGGACAAGGACAAACACGGACCATGCTATGCGCACGGATATGGGTCTGGATATGCGCAAGACGGGGCTTCATTTTACGCATTTACGAGGCAGCGAGTCGTATCCCCTTGTGATTTGCGGACGGCGTGCAAATTGCAGGTAGAGAGACTGGCGAACGTAAGCCCTTGGTCGGGCAATTGTCAGCATCTTGCTTTAAAGCCGACACTGGACCCGAGAATTTGGTTCATCTGATGCCCTGTGGTCCCCGGCCTGTTCGCCGACGTTGACAAACCCTCAGGTGATTCTTGCCAGATACGGAGCATTCGCAGAAAGGGTGCGTTCTTTTCTTGTCTACGCGAGACCTTAGGGGTGTAGCCCTGATGTCTTACTAGCATGTGCTAGAAGAAGTAAGTTTTGAGGGTTTATTAGGATAAAATCAGACAGGCGTTTAACGGCGTCGGAAGGATTCGAAGCGAATATCGCGTCGTTTTCCTGAAAGAGCAATACGTCGTCTGAGTGGTGTTGGTTGTATGTTAAAGCCGTTGACCAAGACATCCTACTGCTACCATACTGCACGCACATGATTTTGCTACCAACAAGCGAGCTGGAAGTACTCTAGCACTTCGTAGTGGTAATTAAACTGACGCCTAGGTGTGGGTTTACGTTGGCCATGGGATCATTGGGGCTATTTGCTCAGCGGGCGCTGGATCGCAGCCGACAAACGATGAAGCCAATGACGGGCCGTTCAACTCAAAACAGCACACACGCAGGCAGATGGCTGCTCCATACGGTACGTTATCGGTAGTTGGCCGGTCCGTCTGGTCCCCATGGTTTCCGTCTTTGTTTGCAGAGCACGTCTGCCATCGGGCTCCAGTCTTTTCGAACGTCGGCCTTCTACGGAGAACCCCTTCCTTGTTACGGTCCGGCACCCAGGTACGTATGACCCTAAATAGGGATGAGTTACGACAAATGGGCTATGCAATCTTTGTCATGCTCATACTCGTAATCTGTCCATGCCATCACATTTTCATGACGAGTTGAATAATGAGAGATGATGGAAACACGTTGGGGTCCGTAAAACAGGCCAACCTTCCAGAAAACCCCGCTAGATGCTCCAAGAGCAGAAGATGGACAGAAAAAAGCCCCAAAACTGTCACGGGCGATATGACAGGTGTTAGTGGTCGGCGTGGAAACACTCTGACTCGCTAGGGGCGGGTAATGGAATTCAAAGGGTACTAGAGCAAACGGTCAAACGGTGTTGCCGCTGGGGCGTTTTCCAATGGTTTGCGACTTGGTCTAGCAGCCGTCGAGCGTCGGTTTAGCAGTATTGGGCTTGGTCGTCTCAGTTTCAGAGACTCTGTGTTGCGGAACTCCGCGGGTGTAATCTCCAAGCCGAGTATAATGAGTACGAGTACTGCTTGCATTATCAGCTATGTATCTAATTAAAGAGACGGCAGGCAGGAAAACGCCTTACGGAATAGACAACAAGATTGTTTCGGTGTCTTATCGAATGTTCTGAGCCCGCACTCTTTTGCTTCCACCGCTTGTTCGTATGTCACTGTCTGCAGCACGGGGAGAGTAATGCAAAGTCAGCATCAGCTGCGACCATAGATAGCCCATATCCAAGTCCTCGTAATACAGATATTCAGGGCTGTCCATCAAGGTAGTCGGATTTTACCCCGTAGATTGTATCGTAGCCCTATAGGTCCCTTGGCATCTCCAGCAGTTCTGTATGGCCACGGAGTCAGCTCCGTAGCGAGCGGCCTTTGCGAGCGGCGGTTGTCGTCTACCGCGTCGAAATCCTGTGTAACACGCGCCTCCCTGGTCCCCTTCGCGAACTAGTAGCCCTCACCAGTTCACCATTGCCCATTTCGTGGGGCGGATCCGTCAACTCCGTACCCCTGACTGCGATCGCGGGCTTCTCGCGACGCGAGCATGTGGAGATTGTCACTCCCTCGCATTAACAACGAGTAAGCCAGCTTACCAACTGGGAATATGATAGATCGCAGACTACTTTAACCGGATAGCTGGGTGTGTGATCATATGACTAGAATGGGGAGCGATGCAAGGGCATACGCATGGGGAATCGTTCAAGTTAGATTAAAGTGTTTTGGGTGGCAGACTTCTTGCACAGTTGCCTATAATGTGGTACGAAGGCAATGGGCGAGCATTCATGCATTTAGGTTTAGCTGATTTGTATATCCGTAGGGTCGAGGAAATACGAAATAGCATTTGGACAAGCCTACCTCTTCTTGTTATAGCGATGGTATGGAACTGACTTCAATCGCGGATACTTGTCCTGGTACAGTACGTGTAAGAAGTTCAATATCAGTCATATGAATATACCAATCCAAGATTTTCAGGGGGTTCTTCCCCCATTGACTAGGAAAAAGAATGTTTGGGAGATACCTCGATCATTTGTAGCAACTAGAAGGAGAAGTTTATCCCAAAACCTGCGATGCGTTGTCACAGAGCTGCATCTGGCACTACCCTGGAGAATGAAGATCTTGAGACAAATGAGCAAAAAATGCATTTTTTTTTCTAGGAAATATTAATTATGCTGGGAGAAGACACAAAGATCTATCCGGCGAACTATAAACCATGTTCAGAGAAGCTTTTGAAGCGTATAGCCTTGACCGAGAAATACAGAACCCACCTCTAAGTTCAACATCGAGGCTTTTGGCTATGCCTTCGCTTTCGCAACCATTTTACATTTGATCAACCTCAAATGTCTCCTTTCCCTCCTCTTTTCAATTTGCCCAGCTGGCAATTAGTTTTCCCTCGACAAATTCCGCCAGTGTCTGCAAAGATTTCTGAGGACTGACAATATCAAGAAATGGTACATCGATCTTGAAAGTGTTAAAGAACCAGGTCCTAAACTCTGCAGCAAGCATACTATCAACACCAAAGGATGGAAGAGGAGCACGATCATCCACCGCATCAAGCTGCATTAGAATCAGGTTACTGAAACGTTTCTTAGTGAGGCGCAAGATAGCATCCAACATCGTAGGCGCGCTGGCTTCGGGCATCAACATAGATAGAGCGCTGGGTGGAACGTCTTTGACCCATTCAGCAGCGGCGAGGAGCAGACCAACATCGGCGCCTTTTGCTTCTTCCTTAGCATTTTTCTCCGAGAGCAAAGATGCCGCAAGGATGGAGGTGCGAGACTCGTCCATGACGCCGTTGTTGACCTCGAATCCCTGAGCCATCAACTTGCGGACACCATAGGACTCTAAGCCTGTCAAGATGTGAGCGGAGTCACTGGCCATGGGCACTCCGCGAGTAAATTCGGCGTCGCTGCCAGGACCAGATATGCCGTAGTCCAAGATTTGGAGAAACTCGTCCTCATTGAGCGGCTGGATACCCTTCCGAAGCAGCATGGCTTCAATCTCGGGATTCTCATGAAGATAGCCAACCTCTGATATCATACCAAGGCCAACGGACACGGCAGGCTTGCCTTGAGAACGGCGCCATCTGGCAAAAGAATCCAGGAAACTATTGGCAGCACAGTAGTTACTCTCTGTAGCGGTACCACAGCTACCAGAAATAGAGGAAGTCAAAAGGAAGAAGTCTAGATCAGCATCATGGCCTTCTAGAGCGTTGTGCAAGTTCCAGGAACCTCTCCACTTGGGTTGGATACCGGTGTGCCATGCTTTATTGGTCATGACAGAGAACAGAGCTTCACTGAGACCCATGGCTGCTTGAACAACACCACCAATGGGGCCCTCTTTGGCACAAGCTGCGACGGCTTCACGAACTTGGTCTTCATTAGACACATCTCCACGGACAACAGTGACGCTGGCCCCGGCATATCGGAGACGGTTCACCAGCTCAGAAGCACTGGGCTTATCGCATCCTGAGCGCCCAAGGAAGCAGAACTTGCGGGCACCACGAGCCATCATCCAGCGACTGAGACTGCGGCCGAGACCACCAAGACATCCAACGAGCAAGTATGTCTTTTTGGGATCAAACACGGACTGGTATGACGCCGGCACAACTTGCACAAGACTCTTGGGATTCTCCATTGAAATGACAACTTTGCCCACTCGATCCTTGTTACCAAAGTATCGATAAGCGTGACCAATCTCAGAAACATCAAAGGTGGTGATGGGAGAGGACTTGATGATCCCTGAGCGGTACATCTCAATCACTTCGGCAGTATAACCATAGACAACGTCCTGGTAATAATTATCTTCGGCGTAGAAGAACTCAGACAGATCAAAGGCAGTAAAGGTGGCATTCTTTAAGAAGACACGCATGTCAAGTTTCCCTGCGTCGATGAGTTCACGCTTGCCAATCTCAACAAAGCGCCCAAAAGGAGCAATGCAGGACCAAGACGCATGCATCAAGTCACCGACGAGGGAGTTGACAATGACATTGACACCCCGACCGCCAGTGGCAGCCATGATGTCCTCCATGAAAGAGGCATTGCGCGAGTTGAAGATGTTTTCGGTTGGCACACCCATCTCTTTGACAAGGTATTCGCGTTTCGACTGTGAGCCGACAGTTGCAAAGACTGTGGCACCCATATGCTTGGCAAGGGTGATGGCTGCAAGACCAAAGGCACCGGCGCCAGAGTGGATCAAGATGGACTCGCCAGCGCGAAGATGAGCTCGGTCGCGGAGAGCAACGAGAGCAGTGCAGTAAACAGTGAGAAGAGTAGGTAAGACTGTAAACTTCTCTTCCGGTAGCATCTTGTGGACTGCCCGCACGGGAACTCGCTCAGTTGTCCCGAAATGATTGGGAACAAAGCCAGCCACGCGGTCTCCCACCTTGAGATTCTTGACATCAGGCCCAACGGCTGAGATGATACCTCCAAAGTCTAAGGCAGTTGTAGCAGATCGTGTTTCAGCACGTCCATTGAGAGCGTAAACATCCTTTGCATTGAGGCCAACAGCACGAAGGTCGACATCCACGTAGCCGGGTGGAGGTGACGTCTTGCGTTCCGAGAGTTGTTGGAAGTGAATGGTATCAGTCATGCCAACTTGCCCGATTGACAGTTTGGCTGGGCCAACTTCTCTAAGAGGGACCAGCTTCATCGCCTCGGGAGTCATACGCTGTCTGAACAGAGCATTGAGTTCAATTTCGGGAGCGAAGCGGCTGATATAAAGGATACCATCTTTCTGAATGAACTCGTTGTCATCTGTGGCGTATCGGAAAGTTAAGGCTGCTGAGATGCTGTTGCAAATGGAATCCGAAGCATTTGGTTTGGAGATATCAGCTCCGACATCTAAAACGGCATATCGTAGCGCTGGCTGCTCTAGCATTAGGGCTCTTGAGAGACCACTAGACAAGGTAAGGTCTGGGTTGGGAGCAGACAGCATGTTCGCTCCTGTTAGCCACAAGAGGTCGCCGACGTTGTCTGTGATCTTACGGAAGCGGTCCATGTCCTCGCTGCTGATGGTGGCAAGAAACTCGTGCTCCATCTCCAGGAGCGATATGCAAACAACCTGAGCGTTAAGATTAACGGTCTCGATGTTGTCAATGGTTATTGCTGTTAGGTGCTCGACACCGGCATTCATCTTCAATTGAGTCGCCACCGCGGTTGCCAGAGAGTTAATGAAGGAAGAGGCCTCTTTGGGTTTGACGATGACCACTTTCTTTGCCTCTAACACTGTTTTCTTAGGGTTCCGGACGGCGACGAGCGTCTCATTCTGGAGTTCCAGAGTCATAAAGCTAGCAGCATTAAGCGCAGAAATGATGTCCTTGGTCTTGCGAGTGATGATGATACCATCGTCAGACACTAGTGAGGTTATCTCGTCTGCAGCCTTTGCCCATATTTCCTTTGAAACGGAAAGATGAGGAATTAGAACAACATCGTAAGGAGCAGAGTTTTTGGTGTTGCTAACGTCAATCTTGTTGTCGTCGTCAAGCCTTCCATCTTCCCACGACCTGAATCGCGGGAACGCAGTATCTTTGCCCAAAATTGGCTGACAATCCTTAGGTGTCCATTGACACTCTTTCCCTAGCTCCAATACACTCATGCGAGGAACCTTGTGACCAAAGAGATCAAGTAGAGCTGCAAACACAATGAGAGCCCCGTTATCATTTAGATCGTCTGACTGTTGAGACGCAAACGAGGATATGTATTCTCGAATAGCGCTCTCAGAACCTGGGTGGAGGCGTAACACATCAGGTTTCCATTGAACGCGAAGACATGGCTGGCGCTGGAGATAGATGCTAGTCTCAGGCTCAACTGGGGCTTTTCCGGTGTACGCATTCATTCTTAGATGAGGCATGTCGATGGCTGGCGTACCATCTGGCAGCCGGAGAGTGAAGGCCACAGCCCGAGTCGAAAATCCAGTCTTTTCCATGCGTGAGTGAATTCTGACTTCTTCCTTACCCAAGCTGGCAGAACCGCCTCGTGGAATTTGAATTGAACACCTTGAAACAAAGACCGGAACGTAGGCTTGCAGTGTGTTGATGTTACCAGCAGTACCACCCATGATGGCTGCCTGGAAGCAAGCGTCAATGATAATAGGATGTATAGCATAGAACATGCCAGTGGCGGCTGGAGAAGGCGGCTGCAGAAGCGTAGTTGCGATAGAGTCCGTTGAGATTCGGTTGCCGTCAGTATGGAGGCTGGTCAGTGACTGAAACGTTGGCCCAAAATTGAGTCCCTCTTCCTTTGCCTTGTTATACCAGCGATTCATACCCCAAACTTCGTGACCATTATCCGAAATCATGACTGATCCGTCTTCGGGTTTCATAGTTGACTTAGCCACTCGAATGCTACCCATGCAGTGCAGTGTGGCAACGCCAGATACCCAAGAAGAGATAGAAAACTCATGCCAGTTGCCGGATGTGTTTACAGTAGAGATTTTTCGAGGGTAGAGAACAGTATGAAGCTCGGTGTTGTCCGCCTCGACATCGCTCTCGTCAGGCACAACGAATGCGGCGCTAATATTTACATTCTCAAACTCGAAAGAAAATGGCTCTCCAGCGACTAAGTGGGATTTGATATCTAGAACTTGCGATAGAGCTTCTATAGCCATCGCCATGTATGCTGCGCCTGGCAGGACAACCTGCGATTCGCCGAGCTTATGATCACGTAGCCATGGCATCTCGGACATACGAGGGATGTTGCGCCAGAACCACTCAATGCCGTTGCCAGCGGTGGCCCGAGTCCCAAGAAGCTCGTGACGCACATGCTTTCGAAGACGGTGCTCAACGCTGGCACGAGGCTCATGCCATGGCAGCGGCTTCGAGTAATCCCAGGGATAAGAGGCGAGGGGTGGAGTAGGCAGCGCACGATATCGCGGGACATTGTTGACGGCATACCAATCCAAGCTGTGGCCATAGGAGAAGAGAGTGCCAGCGAGCTTCTTCAAGCAGATGTAGGCGTTTTCTGTTCTGACAAGTGTGGGAGAGTAGGGAATGGTATCATTGCCTAGCTTGGCACTGGTTCGGATCTGTTGAATAGGGCCTTTGAGAGCTGAATGAGGACCGACTTCGATTAGGTGATATTTGGTACTGGTGATCATGTTAGTTAAGCCCGCGCTGAACTGCACTGGCTGCTCAAGGTTCTTCCGGAAGTACGATGCCATGTCTGTAAAAAGGTCGATAGTGCCAAGGGCATCAACTGAATGGCCAACAGTTGAGAACATCTTGGCTTTCATTTCAGCAACCGTCTTGCTGGTGAAGTAAGGAGTAACCAGTGACCCGTATAAATCGCCAATCTCAGCCATCATGTGGGAGTGGTAAGCACGGCCGCCAGTTTCAAGTTTGCGAACAAACTTGCCCTCTTTTTGCAGTTCAGCTTGTAAAGCATCAATGTCTTTGCCACTGCCACTCAGAGTAACACTCTCAGGAGCATTTACACATGCAACACGCACTTCCTTTAGTCCGAGCTGCTCAATCAAGACGTTGGCACCATCTGGAGTGATTCCTGCTGCCATCATGGTGCCGCGAGATTGTAGCTGGCCCACAGCAAAGCCTCGGAAATAGGCTGCTAGTATGGCCTCAGACGCAGTAAGTAGGCCGGCTGCGTAAGCTGCAGCAATTTCTCCAGAAGAGTGGCCAATAACAGCCGACGGGCCGATTCCCCAGCTTCGCAGAACATTGACAAGAGCGATCTGAACGGCAGTACAAATTGGCTGGCTACGGGTGACATCATTGATCTTGCTTGTAGCAGGCTTGTCGAGAATCGTTTGCTCTAAAGTCCAAGATGGCTTGTATTCAGAGGGCAGCGACTGCAAAACCTCGTCAAGATCCCGAATACTGGCTAAGAAGCTGAAATCTTGTTCAATGAGCTCTTTGGCCATGTTGGCATACTGTGCACCCTGGCCGGTAAAGACTAAGGCAATTGGCAGAGGCTGCGTGCCTAGGCTTGCCTTGTCACCGACATCAGCCATCTCGATCAGCGTTGGCTGAGAGCTGGGGTTGGCGGAGGCAAGTAAATAGTCTCTAAGGCGCATCTTGTTATGTCGTTTACTCATAGCAGCAGCGAGCGGCTTCAAAGCGTTTGCTTCAGACTTTTCCATCGCCTCAATAGCCTGTTTGCGGCGGGCTTCTAGCGATTTGGTTGATGAGGCGGAAAAGGGGAACACGAAAACCTGGTCCTTATCTGACTCATAGGGATTTGACAGTGTTCTAGTGACGGGAGAAGAGACCAATGAGCCAACGAAATAGCTGTCAATGGACTCGAGGATGACATGGCCGTTCGCACCGCCGTAGCCGAAGGAGTTGACACTAGCACGTCGAAGTGCCCTAGGCCATGCCTCAACTTCAGTCAATACTTTCATGTTACGCTCCTTTAAATTTACTTTAACTTGCGGTTAGCATCTGTTTTCATTTAATTTACATGTGCGGCAAAGATACAAATGACTTACACTTGGGGTTCAAATTCTTTATACCGTAGGTAGGTGGAATTACGCCATGCTCAAAAGCAAGAGCAACTTTGATGATGGATGTCAACCCGCTAGCAGCTTCACTATGGCCCATGTTTGTTTTGACCTTGGGTGGGAGTTCAATCAGCATATGTGGTAATAAAGAGTGATTAGGGAGTACACACCGATCCGATTCTCAATGGCTCACCTTCGCGGCCCGCGAAGCAGGCCGCGATACCATCCACTTCTATAGGATCACCGACCGGAGTACCGGTGCCATGGCACTCGACATAATCTGTATCAGAAAACGAAAGGCCGGCATTCTGGTATGCCTTTCTGATGACTGCTGCCTGCATTTTGGCATCAGGGAGAGTAATACCGGGAGTCTTGCCATTTCTTCGCGCTATTAGTATAAGGGTATCTTAAGAACTCAATATGAGTGACTTACGCGTTAATTGCCGTTCCTCGAATAACTGCGTGTATCTTGCGGTCACTCTTCATTGCAGACGAAAGCCTCGTGATGTAGATGGCATTGAGCGCCTCTGCTCGAGCATAACCATCTGCCGAGGTGTCAAATGTGTGACAGGCCGAGGTTGGCGAAAGAAAGCCGCCCTTGGCTGTTCCAAAATGTTGCTCAGGAGATGTAATCAGATTGGCGCCTGCAACAATGGCAGCGTCGCAATCGCCATTCTTGATGGCATTCGCAGCCTGGTGGAGAGCATAGATGGTGGATGAACAAGCAGTATCAAGAGTGAAACTAGATATGTCATTAGAATAGATTTACGTTGGGTATGAAGGTTAACTTACCTTGGACCATGGAGGTTAAACACATGGCTAATACGGTTCGACATGATAGACGTACCACCGCCCGTAGCCGCTAGTCGATGAACATAATCTGTATCACGAGATTGCATGACCGAATAATCCACCGTAAAGTTGCCGACAAACACTGCCGTGTTGGAGCCAGAGACATCTTCCAAAGATAGACCGGCATTCTCAAAGCATTCATAGACCACTTCAAGCAGCTTTCGTTGTTGGGGATCCATATAGGAAGCTTCGAGGTTGTTGATGCCAAAGAATGAAGGATCAAACTTACGGACATCTTCCTGAATAAAATACCCACCGTCAACGCTCATGGCACCAGCTCTGCTGCCATCTTTGTGGTAGAAACCTTCAATGTTGTACCGGTTCAGCGGCACAGTACATTGGGCAGATTTCTTGTTGTAAACATAGTCCCAAAGCCCTGATGGTGAGGTGATTCCACCAGGGAGATGGCAAGCTATGTGCAGACAGGTCATGTTAGCACGCGAAACAAGCATATAAATTTATTGTAAGGCTTACCCATGCCAACGATGCATACTGTATTGTCTTCGATAGTGACATCACTAGATGGCCCAGAAGTTTCTTGTATATCATCATTCAAGTAGGATGTCTCGGTAACGACAATGGCCTCCTTTGTATGACTGCGAAGCAACGACTCCGAGTCGGAGGGAATATCTAAAGCAGGCCCAAGAGTGAACATGATGAATATATTGTGATGGTGAAAGTGTTTCAAGTCCAATGTTATGGTTCTAAAAGAAAGGGGCAAACAGCCGTGATCGAGATTTGGCATGGGGATCGGTCCACCACGAGAGATAATGTCTTATTAAATAATTTATTTCTGTGTTATACAGAAAAGTATAGACATGGACAAATGCTATAGATACACACCTCTGTCTTTCACCTGAAACGCCAGATGTGTTGAGGCGAAGGGCATACTTCGCCCACCTCGTCATTTCTACAACGCCCGAATATTCACAAGCTGGAGGAAAGTCATCCTAAGGAGATTATGCAAAGGGGGAGATTCCCAGATCCTACCGACCAACAACCGTACTAAAATTGGCATGGTCCAACTCAAAGGATGACTTTAAAATTGTGTGGCCTAGACTTCCTTTGCCGTGTCCACTACTTCATTCGGAGAACTAAGATGTATTTGCCTTTCCTAGAGGCGAGATACGCCGTCACCAACAAACGAACGAGGCGGGTAAGCGTTCTGGGGCTGCTAGACGGACAACCCTTTTGAAGTACGCCATGTTGGCTAAATAATTCAAGCGAATGACGGAGAGTATTAGTCATAAGGCGTTCATAGGAACTAGCTTGTGGTGGACGCCCAATTTCTTTCAACGGCGCTCGCTTTGGGTTGCTCAAATGGGGTAATGGCATGTGCCTACTTCGGAAACCCTGACCAACAGTATGTCTCAGGTATTATACTTGTATTGTGGGGGTTGACATTTATTTCACCCAAAGAGATCTAGATATGCAGCTTATGTGTGTCATATACGCCGCTGTGTGACCCACGAAGCCGTTACAGATCCTTCGTCGCGAGAGGAAGCTAGGCTCTCTGTGCTATGTAGTAGGAACATCAAGAAAAGAAGTATATTGCTTTGTCATAATTCCGCCTTGGAATATGAAGTCTCTCTCATTTTTCCTCAAATGAGTATTTTCCGAAATACCCTTCTTGTTTCTCCGACTTCGAGTGTCCATCTTCC
The DNA here is from genome assembly GCA_002022785.1 of Trichoderma guizhouense. Classification (NCBI taxonomy): domain Eukaryota; kingdom Fungi; phylum Ascomycota; class Sordariomycetes; order Hypocreales; family Hypocreaceae; genus Trichoderma; species Trichoderma guizhouense. The sequence continues at coordinate 1,289,336 of LVVK01000003.1, read as the reverse complement.
TTTCTGGGCTCGGACCGCCGGCGATATTCTGCCATGATGTACACCGCGACTCAATGATGCCGACGGTACAGACTCTGCAAATAGTGAGTTCGAGAAATTCTCACAAGCTAATGCAATTCTCTCAGGCTTGTGGATAAAATATAGGTCTATTGGCTTCAAATTGTCACCTGTATGCAAGATAATATGACTCAGCCAGGACAGGGTTGTGGGAATCAGTATTTTCAGTATTCTTCCAGAAGACCATGAGCTTAAAATAGGGTGCGGTTGTGCGTATATTCCTTAATTGACACAATCAGGTAGACATAACATTGGATCAACGAATATTATCTTGCATACATGCATAAAGAGCGACGAGTATATTATGCTCGTGTTGTGCCGATTTCATGTAAACCGGACCTTGACTCTTCGTTTTATCTACCTCTGCCTTTTATTTCAAGCCTTGCTTCTACTACGGTGTCTTTTCACTCTATCTAGCCACTGAGAAGCCTTTGCTTTTGCTAGGCTATGGATATTAATGGCAACGCGTTCATTGTGGGGGGTGGTAAGCGCAATCCACAAACCAGAGCCCAACATGGCTCTCCAACGAAGATGCTAAGAGTACCGAAGGAAGCGGCATAGGGAGAGCATGTGCCCTCGGCCTGGCCAAAGACGGTGCTAAGGGTATTGTCATCGCGGACATGAATCTTGAAGCAGCAAGCCGCGTTGCCGCCGAATGCAGAGACATAGCAACTGCTACCGACTTCCGTGCTGAGCCGCTCAAAGTTGATGTCTCTCAGGAAGAATCTGTGGCAAGGGCCACCAAGTGCATGGTCGAGACCTTTGAGAGAATTGACTACTGTATCAATTGCGCCGGCGTAAGTAACACCAGTCTTATCTGTTATTCCGCAGATAGAGAGCTTTAATGTTCCAATGTTCTAACCTGATGGGTTTATCCTCTTACAGATCGGAGTCCAATTAGCTCGAGACATATCGGAGGCAGACTTTGACGAATTCGGCCGTTTTCTCCGGACTCATGTCGAGGGCACATTCTTGTTGCTTCGGAGCGTATCGGCCGCAATGAAGCTTCAAGAGCTTAAGCCGGTTGATCCTGCGAATCCGGGCCGAGGAGGGACTCGGGGCTCAATCGTGACTCTGGGTTCCGGCAACTCGTTTGCTGCAGCTCCTCACTTGGTGCAATATACGGCCGCTAAGCATGCGGTGCTTGGTGTGACCAAGAATGCCGGTACGTAACATTCGGCCCCTGGGAGGAATTGCCTCATTTGGAAACCTCCTTGGTATTGACGTGGGGTTTTGTGCAAATCCTTCAGCCCTCGATAATGCAGCTCATGGGATCAGAGTCAATTGTGTCTGCCCCACGTGGGTGGAGACGCCCATGATCCAAAGTGCGCGAGACGGAGGTGTGGAAATAGACAGTTGGGTCAAGGGAATGGTTCCCTTGGGTCGTATCGCTACTGCGGAGGAGGTGGCGGACGCGGTGATCTTCTTCTGCAGTCCGAGATCGAGCTATGCAACGGGATGCGGATTCATCCTCGATGGAGGAACCACGCTTACTTGTCATGTCTAAGAGGGGTGGAGAATCATGCAGTTGTCTACTCTTGGCTTGTCTTGCAACCACTCTGGTTGGTTGAGATTCCTCTCAGCCTCAGCCTCATCGTCTAGCCTCATGCAAGTCGATGAAAGCAGATCGAGATAATATAGTTGAATGGGCCCTGTCTAACAAGGGACTCTATGCTTGCACAAGTAACGGCCCGATCTCGATTCTATCACATACCGAGCCGTTGAATGTCACCAACGCGTTATGGGGGGTGGAGAACCATCCTTGTGTCAATGTCCAAACAGAGACATAGCTGCATTGCTAAACTGGTGGTGGGAGTCAAGACTCCCTGCGTGGAAGCTATTTGCGAGCGAGATGGCTATTTAATTGACTTCATTTTGCTCTGATTTACTAATAGAGTTGTTCGCCATTGATTTTTATTTTTTGCTTAAGACTTAATCTCTGTGCAACGACCAATTAGACCGCCGCCATGACTGACCAACAGCAGAGCCCGCAGGAATCTGAACTTCTGCTCACCAGTGCTGGATATGTTAGCACTTTCCCAGCTCCCGGACTTCGTCGCACAATCCGACACATCACAGGCCACAATGCCGAAGGCAAAGGAGTCTTCATTCAGACTGATTGTGGCGATCATCACCGTATCATTGGCAACGAGCAGGCGCTTGCCAACATCATCTACTCAACCAAGGAGACTCCTGTCGAAATGAATGGCGATGTTGATCTTAAGTATGCTAGAGAGAACGAAGTAAGTATTACTGCGATGATGTATTATCGGCAATAGGCTACGTACTGACTCCTTGCAGCCCCCTTTGCATATTCACAATGGCTCTGTGTGCCGCATGATTGACTTTGCTCCGGATGTTATTTCCCCCATGCACCGTGCCGTCTCACTTGACTATGGTATCGTCATTGAAGGCGAGTTTAAGCTGATTCTTGACTCGGGCGAATCGCGAATCATGCGCCAGGGAGATGTCAGTGTCCAGCGTGCCAGTGCCCACCAATGGCATAACATCACTGGTAATGGTACTTTGCCGGGCCGTATGATGTGGGTGTTGCTCGATTGCAAGCCTATTGTTATCAATGGTCAGGAGCTCAAGGAGGAGCTCAATGAACTCCAGCCATACTACGAGAACCGATGAACGTACTTGAACGGCATTTATCTGACACGTATAGTTGTCACGTCTTCGCTATCAAGTTACTTTCATAGCCATCGATTTCAATGAACTATGCTGACAAAAGATGCACTGTGTTTTGAATCACTTACATGTATATCTGTGATAATTGTTACCGCTCAATTAAATTTTTATCTCTTCCAGACCTGATGATTATAGATCCTGGATTCACATGAAACATTTTCACAGCAATGTAGGGCCAGTCGTCATTAGATATGAGCTAAGATGACCGTTGGAAAGCAGGAGAAGAAGCTTAGTTGAGATGCCTCATATAGCAATTTTATATAAGGCAAAAATATGTGCATAGGCTACCGTAGATGTGATATCATCCGACTATTTCCCATGCAGCTGTTTCTATGTACACATAAAACGATTCAGCTGTCACACTAAAGCCTTAGAAGTAAACTTGTTCAATACGATCTATTCACTTCTGATGAAAGCTATGACTCCAAGGAGGTCAGAGCAAACGTCGTAAGCTATCGCTCAATTACTTTGCAGTATAAGAATTGTTCGGTTGGACAATTCAAATAGGTGTATTGTAGCAATGTAAGACGGTTTCTATGTGTTCTTCTTGGCATTTGCAATATGAGCTTCCTTCACTTTGTTCAGGTTGAATTCCCGGTAAAAGAAGAAATCCTGAAATCCGACTATTAGTTTTTCTTACGTTATGCGCCACTTATTGTTCCAACCCTTGGGAATGACAGACATACCCATATCGTGCGCCATGCGAACATGTCCAAAAACCGAATGATGCCAGTAGCACTTCCGGTCCAGAACCATGCAGCTGGGGATGACCTTAAGCTCTGAGATACAACGTTTGATGCATATTCAAACCGACTTGTTGTTTCTAGAAGCTTGTATTAGCTCCTCCATTTATGTAGAATAAGTGGGATTGAGGGCACTTACTGGGCGTCCTTTGAACGTGATCTTCAAACTCAGCTGCAAGAGGAGAATAGTATGACCCTTACAATTACTTAGCTTGTGGTGTTGAAACTATGCGGGACTACAGTAATAGAAGTATACCTTCAGGCAGTTTGCGGTGGACATCGTTCTTGAGAATGTTGGTTCCAACTTCGCCAGAGATGACCTGGAGTGCTCATTTTGTCAGCATATACGAGCACTATATGTCTTCAGCAAAAGTTCACTTACGGTAAGTACTTTGACGCTATATGGAGGCAAACTGATCAGCAATCTCACTCCATATTTCTTTCGCGAAATTGGCCTCACTTGAATGGCGACATCTCTAGACGTAAGGTATTGGAATAATGATGAAGAGCAGCTTTGGATGCGTTATATGACGCTTTAATAGCATTATTAGCGTAGTCCTAACATGGACTCCTCTCTAAGATGTAGTCATACCTCCGTACATATATGGAACAACGCCGCCGATGGATCCGATGTTAACGATGGTTCCAGATGCCTGAATCAGCATATCATGAAAGTGATGCACCATCTGCATTGGACCAAAGACATTGACTTCAAACATTCGTTTGACCGCATTAACATTTGTGTCAATGGCAGTCATAGTGTAGCCTATTTAATATGCATTCACCGGTCAGTAAAATTGTCGGCTCTTCGGTTAAGTCTCTTCATACATATTCCACTGTCCAATGTTAAAACAGAACGTAACTAGCAAAATGGTAATAAAATCTGGATGAAACTTACGCATTATTTACCAGAATATCTAAGTAGCCGCCAGTAATGGAAGATATTTCTCTCTTCAGATTGATGACAGATTGTTCCTCAGTCACATCTAATGGAAACCAGGTAATCCCAGCCGCCGTAAGATGATTGCTATTCTCATTTGGAAGTACAGTAGCGATAGCGTAGATGCCACGACGAGTGTATTCTAGAATGAGGGCCTCACCAATCCCGCCCTTCCCGCACCTGTTCAATAATCCCAGTGTAAATTGTATGATTCGAGGGCAGCAAAGGCAACATTGAGTGCTTACCCTGTAACCAGAGCGAATTTATTCTCTCGGGCCATGGTTTAGAAATAGTGCTGAATGGATATTGGAACTTGAATGACACTATAAGAAATAATATTTTCGCTTCACTGAAGAGGAAATTGCGCTTTACACGAATGCAGTTTTACTTATGCACCATTTGTGAGGTCAAATGTGAGTACCGCGTCCATTGACTTCTAGGAAATATCTCCGCTGGTGTAAACGCTTCCAACGCTACATCCCTGCAAGACTTACTTGTCTTGTGATACTTCTTTCTCTCATTTCTCATGTAAGTCTCCGTTCGAATAACTGTACGGCTGGGGTGGATCTCACAAGGACAAATCTAATCACGGCTTAATCTTGTTACTGTGCACCGTGGTACATCAGAAACAAGCAACGAGCGACGGCCCGCTAATCCACAACGGCCCCGGGCCGAAGCGTATATGGCAAGTCGAACGCCTTCATTGATCTCATACTGTGAAGGATTTATCTAGAGGACCAATAGCCTGATCTTCCGGGACTGCCTGGACTCGGGCGACCACATTTACAGATGCTTTGTGACTCGGTCTTGCGATCCAGCCCGAAATGGATGAACTTCAGTTACTCACCCCGATACTTCAGCGTTCTCTCGTTTGGACACCCATTAGCACAGAACAATACCAAAGCTGATTGAGGTAGTACCTCCGAGGTTATTTTAATAGTAAAGGAGGTATACATCCACGAAAGATTATTAAGAGCCTTAGGCTAGTTAACATGAGGCAAAATTTCCATTGCGAAAACTGGGGGTCGAATTGACGTGGCTGTTGAACGCGTGATGTGCTACTCGATTCTGTGTTGTGCGACGAAGACTGTGTTTTGATCCATCACTCCGCTCTTTCATCTCCCTTACTTCTCAGTTGCTTTATATCCAATCCGATTTAAAAATCATTCCAGGAGCTTTGCTTTTAAGCTCGTCTTGTCATGGACTTGATGGTAGAAAATATGTCGAAGAACTGGGTAGTGTTTGGTTTAGGAGCCTTGACATTATTGTTCTGGCGGCTCTGCAGAATTGGGCGACGACCAAAGAACTATCCTCCTGGACCGCCGACATTGCCATTAATTGGTAATCTCCATCAAATGCCCAAGAAAAATGCTCACTTGCAGTTTCAAAAATGGGCGGAAGAGTATGGACCGGTGTACTCGCTCATGCTGGGAACCAAAGTAGCTATTGTCTTGTCATCAGATGTCGCGGTGAAAGATCTCTTAGACAAGCGGAGTTCGATCTACTCAGGCAGACCGGAGCTATATATGGGCCAAGAAATTATGAGCGGCGGGTATCGTCCACTGTTCATGGTAAGCTTCCTCCACTGGCGATCGTTCAGGCATAGTAGGCGCCTTGGTTCAATGTCATGTTTTCTCTCTTGATGGAGTGAACAGCTGAAAAAGAACTAGGGGAACAATTCTGTCTGGCGTATGGTAAGAAAGCTTGCACACAGTCTTCTCAACATAAAGGTCTCTCGAACCTACGTTCCATATCAGGACCTTGAGGTCAGAGCCATGTTGATGGGCCTTCTTGAAAGCCCAAAGGATTTTCTGAATCATATCCGCCGCTATACCACATCATTAACCACACAAATGGCTTTTGGGTACCGTACTCCAGCAAGCGACGACAAGAATCTGTTGGAGATGTTCGAAGTATGTGGAGCGTAATAGGGTTACATGATTTAAGTGATAAAAGAGGCTGATGTGGGCTCATAGAACTTTGATGAGCTTTCCAGGCTGACTGGAAGCCAAGTTGGTAGCCACACCCTTCCTTCTCTCCTTAGCTAACTTAGTTGCCCTCATAGTCCGCCGCTATCCTCGATTTATTTCCCATTGCTAGAAGTTTACCCGATTTTCTCGTCCCTGTTCGACGACAGGGAAGAAAATATCACGAGAGAGAGAAACGATTGTTCATGAGGCACTTCTTGAACGCTCGTGAGCAGCTGAGGAGCGGAACATCGAAGGTAAAACACTACATTTCGCGGAGAAACAATGGCGCAGCTAACGCGATAGGTAGTCATGCTGTGCCATTGATCTCCTTCGGACACAAAAAGAATATGGATTCTCCGATGAGTTGGCCTGCTACTTGAGTGGCTCTCTTTTGCAGGCCGGCTCTGAAACGACGGCCATCATATTGACTGGCTTCTTCCAGGCGATGCTAGTCTTTCCCGAAGTTGCCAAAGAGGCGCAGGCGGAAATTGATCGTGTCTGTGGAGACCGCATGCCCGACCTGAATGATTACCCAGATTTGGCTTATATCCGCGCTTGTATGAAAGAAAGCTTGCGCTGGATGCCTGCTACTGCCCTGGGCGTGCCACATGCTGTAACCCAGGACGATTGGTACATGGGCTATCATATTCCTAAGGATGCAGGACTGATTCTAAATGTCTGGTGAGTCTAGAATTTCTGCCGCTCATGACGGCGACTCTGCGGCTTATATCGAGTTTGCTGATGAATCTCAGGGCTATTCACAATGATCCGAAGCGACACCCAGATCCACGACGATATAACCCTGCTCGTTGGGCAGGTGACGACCAAAACTCTGCCCAAGCAGCAGTCAATCCAGATCCAACCAAACGTGATCACTTTGTCTTTGGTGCCGGTCGAAGATTGTGCCAAGGAATGCACATTGCTGATCGATCGATCTTTCTAGCCATGTCGCGTACACTCTGGGCGTTTGATCTAAAGCGACCTGTGGATAGGGAAATGGGAGATGAGATTATCCCCGATGTTGATAACATCAAAGATGGCTTGTTTATTTCCCCCATACCATTTTCAGCCGATATTACTCCTAGAAGTCAAAGTCGTGCCGCAGCAGTCAAGCAAGAGTGGAACAACGTGGCTGAGTTGCTTGATGATGAGATGCAGTGGAAGACTGTTCCGGAAGGTCTCAAGTGGAAAGATTATGAGCCTCTGGACAGCGAAAATGAAGATTCGATTGAGCCACTCTCTTAATTCTCAAGTTGGAAAGCTATTTATGTCGCATTTTAGCCAATTATTTCTTAACCGAAAATACAAGAGACAGGTCTTCACGCTGCATTTCTGCTGAGCAAAGCACATAACATGAGATCACTGACTGTGATCCAGCTTTCAAGAGTTATTAGAGCAGCCATGAGTATCATACCTACTTGATGGTGAATTATTTACTTGAAAAAGGAAAACGCCGTTTTATTCACATTATCCAGTATTGATCGTTCAGAAGTGAATTCGCCCTCAATGTAATTGGCAAACATGATACAATGCCACACAAAAAGCCGCTAATCTATCATTCAAGTAACTCTACAGATGACAGTTTTATCGCTACTTTTCATTGAATCCCATATCTAAGTTGAAACCATGGCGAGATATTTTAAGGATAATGCATGGGGAGTGGGTGATTGTAAGCAAAGAGGTTGGATGGATCATACTTCTTCTTCAACTGAGCTAGGCGAGGCAACTTCCGCTTGCCATAAATGCTCTCAATGGATTCATCTCCGCGAGCATAATTGACGAAAACGGCCTTCTCAGAGTATCCAGATGTGGCAGCGAACTGATTGCGCAGCTCCTCCCCGAGTTTGTTGGAAGCTTGTGCTGTGGCTTCATCGCCAGCCATCCAAGCAAAATTAACTTGGCTATTTCGTCGTTAGTCTCGGCCTAACTGATGCAGATAGAATCGTAGTGAAAGGCAAAAGGGGACTCTTAAGTTTCACTTACATGAAGCCCTTGAAATCTCTCCAGGGGAATGCAGTTGAATCATCAGGTACCGCAGCGACAGCTTGGTTGGGAAAATTCTCAATGACAAGCGTTGTGTCGCGGCCACCGGGATAATCATAGAAGTACTTTTCAATCTTCTTGAAGCCCGCCTGATAGCCATTAGCAGAGTAAATTTTCTGGTTTAGACTGAAAAGAGAGCGCGGCTGATTGGGTTGACAGATGAACTCGTCAAACCCACTGGACGAGACTAGTTTGTTCCATTGAACAATTCGAGTAGATGAGGTAGCATTTAGATTGAACACCGGGGCCAGCACTTTGCGAGCCTCTTTCTCAGTCCCATAGTAGACCCAGTTTCCAACAAGTTGAACCTGATGACAAAGTCAGTCTAGTTTCTGAGAATTGTGGAAAATGTGCATAGTAAGACCGACAGAGCTGGTGATCCTGTTCCAGAGTCCCACCATTACCTGGGCCAAATCGGCAGGCATGTTGCTGTAGTTGGCTTCAACCATGTCGAAATACTCTCGGCTTCTCGCCGGTGGGATATAGAAATCGGCGACGAAGACGTTTCCATTGTTAACCAATGGATGAATCTTGTACGTAGCAGACGTGACGACTCCAAAGTTCGCGCCAGCACCACGAATTCCCCACCATAGATCAGGGTGAGAAGTCGCTGAAACTGTGATAACCTTTCCATCAGACCCAGCCATACGAACGGACTGAAGGGCATCCATCAGTAAACCGTATCTTCCCTGTCATCATTGGAACTGCATTAATACGAAGCCATAGCCTAGTTGTAGTCGCACAGCGAAACAAGAAAGAAGCCATACCATTAATCTCCCGATTCCGCCCCCGAGGGTAACACCAATCATGGAGGGACAGGAGCAACTCCCGGTCTCTATCTGATTGTCAGTGGTCATTTCCTAGAGCATCCATACGGTGGGTGACATTGCATACGAATGTAGAATCCAGCGTTGAACAAAGGGTCAAAGATTTCGGCAAACGTAATACCAGGGCCTACAGTGAGAGTCTGGGCCTTTTTGTCAATTTTAAGATGCTTCCACTGACTCAGATCCAGAGATAGTCCAAGCTGAAAGTCACCAAGGCTGGCAGCGTAACCATGTCCGCCGCCCCTAGTCAAAAATGGAAATCTTTTAGTCTTGGCGAGGTTGATCTGGATTTACAATGAGTAACCATGGGCTGATGTATTTTGACAAAAGAAAAAAGAAATGCTGGCCTTACTACTTTGCCAATATCTTCTTCTGTCCCGGGCCTAATAGCAGCGACATACGTAGGTGGATCGGCGATGGTCCAGCGCTCTGTAGAGGCATTGAAAGCGGGCGAACTGGGGAATGAAACGGTCGTATTGAGTGCCCATTTACGAATTGGGTCGGTGAGAAGAGGTTTGAGATTGGGATTAGGTTCATCACTATAGCCCTGAGGGAGGGCGACAGCATTTTTCAGTACACAGAGGAAAGCCAAAAGAGATGAAAGCCGGAATCTCGCCATGAAGAGCTGATACACAGACAAATGGACAAAAACGAAGTATATTTGAACTGTTCTTGATGAGATGCTCGCAGCTAAAGCTGCCTGTACCTAGTATTTATTTACATTGTATATTTTTTTCAGCTGAATTGCCGTGAGTCTCATTGTTGACAAGAATAGCCGTAGGTCGTTGCACTGAAAGATGCCCCTACCGGAATGGATGTCGTTGGAAATACCCTGCGCCATCTCGTATTCTGACAAGATCATCCAACAAGACTCAAATCTTCCATGCGTCCAATTTCAGCTGATATATTTGAATGAGGCGGATTGTTTGGGCGAATGAAAGCGACCTGCCGCCTCCCTGGCCAGATCCTGCATCCTCATTGTAACCTGTAAAGCCCACTAATTTACGCGGACAATATTTGGCAACCCGTGTTACACTGAGGCATACAACACTGAGATACACCTCGCATAGGCATACTGAACTACTCTGGCCCGGCCCGGCACGGAGGATCGGAGCGATTCATAGCAGGCTTTCTCCGGAGTGTGCCTGTTCAGCAGAGGATTCAACTTGCCAACCAACAACACTTACAATGTTATCAATCTTCGGGTGTTAATAAACTGTGGGGGCGTTGTCTCACGGAGGGAAATCATTCGGTGTAGGTGTAGTAAGGCCCGAGTCCCGAGCCTTAATTGGCTCGGTATATTGCGTACGGCATATTGCGCTCGGTGTATTCACAGTCTGCTATTTGCCGTTAAGTAGGAGTCATCTATGGTACTCTTTAGAAACAGCGACGTCGCACATCAATTACGGCCTTTGAGTACGATGTTTACGAGCTTTGTCTTCATTGTGACTTCCAAATATGTCATGGTGTACTTGGATTAATTCTAAAAGCTGGCCACCTTTCGTTTTCTGTGTCTTGACTACATACCTATGCAGTTTGTAAACACACCGTTTAAAGCATTGTCATGCACCTGACAACTGTAACACCAATCAACGCCACCTTATCGGAACACTCTTTGCGCAACATGTAAATATCTAGGCATGTGCATTACATCATTTCGTGCTACCTGTGTCACTCCTTTGTTCAACCGGACATTTTCGGACACGTAATTCCCCCGCCTGCGGAAGGAATGGCCAGGCTGTTGGTTGGGCGTGTTTGTTAGGGGTGTTGGCCGCACGAGTATTTCTTCAGCTGTGAGTTGGGTAACTCAAGACCTTCATCGCACCGAATTTTAATCTCCCCCAATCTGCTTGGCTCAAAACAGAGTAATTCAGCTGCAACTATGGCTCATCCTCAATTTTCTATTACGCCCGAGAAAGAAGCCAGCACGTCGCAGTGGCTGTATCGTCAGCTGCTTGCCAAGACGCCACCCATAGCCAAAGACGTGACTCTCGCTGGGAAGACTGCCATTGTCACGGGCTCCAACGTTGGACTCGGCCTTGAAACAGCTCGCCAACTCTTCCACCTGGGTCTGTCCAAGCTCATTCTTGCTGTGCGCTCCGAGTCAAAGGGCCAGGCCGCTCGTGAGGAAATACTTGCCGATAAAGATGCCGGAGCCGGCGAGATTGAAGTCTGGAGTCTGGACTTAGATTCATATGATTCCATCATCCAGTTTGCGGATAGAGCAAAGGCGCTGGATCGGTTAGACATTGCAATCTTGAACGCTGGTCTATTTCAGGCCAAAGAGGCTTTTTCATCTACTGGCTACGAAAAATGTGTCCAAATCAACTATCTCTCCACCGTCCTTCTAATGACGCTGCTTTTGAGCGCCCTCAAGGCAAAACCCGGAGGTCCTCCTGGCCGCTTAGTTCTTGTCTCCTCCGACACGGCAGCTCGGGCCCGCTTCAAGGAAAGCAAATCGCGACCAATCTTGGCTACCTTCAAGCAGAAGGCCGATAAGTGGGATATGCAAGAGCGCTACGGCACAAGCAAACTTCTTGGTCAAATTTATCTGACTGAGTTAGCCAAAAAGGTGCCAGCATCTGTTGTCACCATAGATGCTGTCAATCCAAGCTTCTGCTATGGAACCGACCTGACGCGAGATGGAGATGGCACTCTTGCGGGTTTACTCGTGAATGGCTTCAGGCGTATAGTTGGCAAGCCACCTGCTGTCGGAGCTCTCTCACTCGTTCATGCAGCCGTCAGTTTTGGTGAAGAAGTTCATGGACAGTTCACAGAGGACGGAGAAATACGACCGTAAGTGTCCTTCCATTCTCATATAGTCATGAGGACTATACTAACCGATATCCTAGTATGGCTCCGATGATCTACAAGCCTGAAGCAGAGGAGATAGGCAAGCAGCTATGGGACGAGACCATGGCTGAATTATCATTTGCCCGCGTGGAAGAGTCTATTGAAGAGGTGGTAAATTAGATCCCCTCCATATTACAGCGATTGGTCCATTCAGCGAGATGGTTTACGTACGGAGTACTCTACTTATTATATTGTTTTTATTCCCCTTGATCACAGTACTTGCTTGGTGTATCACCAATACGGGTTGCAGTTATTTTAATAAAATTTTCTCAACTGGACGCACGTAATGATTACAGCGCCTTCTTGCCTCCAGGCTCCCTGTAGTACTCAGAATAAGATGGTTTATATCTGTAATATGCAAAATGTTAGCGTATGAACGAGGATCAATAAGGCTGGAAAGTCGATAAACGCACCCTAACAAGCGGCCCCCAATCCAATAAGCCAAGATATACTGAACCGAGCCAAGGAGCCACAGGGGCGTCCAGAAGGGTGGTGTAGCTAGAGTTGCGCAGTCATAGCATATTAACATGAGTTGAAACACAGAGGGCGCCATGTTGGCCTTTTTACAATCCCTTTGGTATCCGATCAGGTTACGGATGAATTTTTCATCAAAGCTGTTGTCGAGGCCTTGAGGCTCAGCCCACACCTTAAAGACCAGGTCTTCTTGGCTAGAAGTATGTGCCCAAAATTTATGCCTACAACGTATCATTAGATCAACGTCAGAAGGATTTCAACCGAGATATGAGGGCTGAAACCGATAGAAGGCTGGAAAATGGAACGCGGGCATGAAGAAGGAGCTCACCGTGTACCGGCTGGCACTTCAATTACGCCATCATCCTTCGTAGCCCTGACCTGTTTCCCATCCTTATGGATCCCAATTACCCCTTGCTCGACTTGGAAATATTCAGCCTGCTTCCAATGTATGTGGCTTTTCGCATTCGTAAGCTTAATTTATAGAGAGAGGGCTGAGGAGAGAGGGCTTACAGGGGTGGGCCAGATAGTCCATCCTTCACCAAGGGATTATTGATATAGTGTGTTTCCCTCACAACCCACCGGCCATCATCCTCTTTGAGAAACTCAAAGAGAGCAGCGTTGTCATTGGAGTAAATGTGGGAGCTCGAAGCGATCACCGAACGCTGCGGACGTGGCGACAGCCACAACTGCCAAGCATAGACCATCCTTTATTGTTCCTTTATGCAAAAAGATTTAGAAGGAATTCATCAAAGGTCAACCTCAATCTCTAACAAGATTGAGTAAATCGGGGATGGAAGAGTACGTTAGATGAGTGAATTGAGCATTGCGTATAAGATAGCCGATGGACTATCCTAAGCATAGCGAAGTGGAACACGTAACAATAAGATGGTCTGATACATAATCCAACAATGAAAGAACTTCATAGAATGATAGACGGAGGCGGGCAAACAGACCAGACCGTGCAGTAAAATTTGTCACAGCTTTGGCGCAACACGGACACAAACGCATTGGCGGGGCTGTACAAGGACAGACAATATCGCGAGTCCCACCACAGCTGGCAGCTGATCCCCGAGGACTCTCTAGAATTGTCTTCATAGCTCCAATTTTGTCAATAGTTATCATAGCACCAAAATTGGAGAAAATCCCCGAAGGATTACATATTCACTTGATTAGGAGACTATAATTGGGGTGAGGTGTAATGGTTCAGCTCTGTACGGGTGAAGGCTGTTCCCATTGGTCGCTATGCCATTGCGTGTCTAGCAGCTGATCTTCTCGCCGAAATTCTCAGTTCCAGATCCCCATTGATGTGTTCCGCGAATACGCCTATTTCTGCAGGCGGATGTCATACAGCGCATGTCATCCATGTGTGGGATCGATATCGCATGTTGCATGCGGCTAATCTCAGATGATTCACTCAGCCTCAACGGGCCTGAATGCTTGAATTTCGATGCCGAAAGATTTCTGATGGACTTTTCCAGAAGGAATTGACCCATGTGACGAAAACGGGTTCAGTAAGAGGACAATAGAGCCTTTCGGACACAATGGTTCGGATAGCTGGTTTAAACGAAATGAATAGCCTCCTTTGTGCTACCAAATAATATAATTCCATCATAACTTTACTCGTCCATCTCACTTAATCCTTATTTTATGCTCTGTTTCTACAGTTTCAGCTTCTTTTATTTGTAGATCATGAAGTTAAGGGCACATAACTTGCTGGCTAACTTGCTGGTCTTGGGGCTGGCGCTATTTCCAGCTCTTACTTCAAGTAGCCCTATTATTCCTCACTATTTTCGAGCAGTCGACGTCTCGAGAGCAATTACTCCGAAGCAAGTAGAAAGTGACCTCGGCAAAGCACTCTCCCAGGGCACTCTGATCTTTGGCCCCTCAAGCCGCGCCTTTACCAATGCCACCGAGAGATGGAACACACGTTCTATGCCTGCTGATATACAAGTTGTGATTGAAGTAGCTCAAGAATCTGATGTTGCTACCGTGGTAAGCATGTATCTACATATTTTTCAAGATCAAACGTTCTAACTTTTGCCGGCATAGGTGAAATACTGCTACCAGAACAGCATTGACTTCCTTGCGTATACCAGGGGCCATGGCTCGACCAACACACTTTCCAAGTTCAGAGGCATTGAGATTAACCTTTCGAAACTCACCAATATCACCATACAGCCCGACAAGAAATCGGCATTGTTACAAGGCGGAGTGTATGCTGATTTGGTCATCAAGACGATCTGGAGTCAAGGGTACATTGCTCGTAAGTAACTGATATCTCCGTTCCGACATTGATTCGAGCTACTGAGATGGATACTTCGTCTCCCAGCTACAGGAAGCAATGGCTGCGTCGGTTTCTTCGGGCCAGCCCTAGGAGGCGGCCTTGGCCGATATCAGGGCCAATACGGCCTTATTTCCGACAATTTCGTCAGCTTAAATGTCGTTCTTGCTAATGGTACCGCCATCACCGTCAATGCTACTTCCAACAACGATCTTTTCTGGGCTATGAAGGGGGCAGGCCATAATTTTGGTATCGTTACCAGTGGCTATATCAAGGTATATCCTAAAAAGGCCAATACTTGGCACTGTCATAATTATGTTTGGTCACAAGACAAACTGGAGAAAATCTTTGGGGAACTGAACAAGTTCCAAGGTTTAGGACAGATTCCTACACTCATGGGCGTCAATTTTGGGCAATTCTCTATTGAACCAAACATTAGTAAAACGGAGGTAAGTACACGATAAATATTCATAATGCCTTTAGTCCAAACTCATTTATATAGGCTGTCATAATCTGGTCATTCGCATATGATGGTCCGGCCGCCGATGCTGAAAAACTCTTGGCTCCATTCAACGCAATTCCCGCCATCTCAAGCACCAAAGGCGACGTGTCTTACTCCGAACTGCTTGTTGCCCAACAAACAGATATAAACAGCGCATCATGTTCTTCGCAACCATATGTTGGAAGTAATACGTGGCTCAGACTTACAACATCACTTCTCAGCGCGAAATCTATAATCTCTTCAACCAGCAGATTGCACAGAACCCTGGCCTTGCTCCCGGTGCCCGTGTGTTTTTCGAAGGTTATTCTTCCAAAACCACTCAATTAATTGACCACGCTTCTTCTTCATATCCTCATCGCGACGAATACTTGCTCGTGTAAGTGAGCTTCAAACCCGTTGAATGCATGAAATTGACCGTTATACAGCTTCTTCGCCGTTGCTACTCCGCCAGCATTAGAGACCTTTAGTCGATCTTGGGCTGATAAGACGTTGGCTATATGGCGTGCGGGCCAACCTGGTCGTCGACCTGCAACGTACGTCAACTATGCCGTGGGAAGCGAGCCTCTCGAGTCTATCTACGGCTATGATGGTCAATTGCCGCGACTACGGGCTCTTAAGTCCAAATATGATCCTCTGAATGAATTCAGGTGGTACAACCCAATCATCGCTTACTAGAAATTGGGCGTGGATAGCGTACATGAAGCTTCTCTATATACATAGCAGTGCAGGTAGAGAATGAATCAGGAGGGAGAGTGCTCTTTGGGTAGTGCAAATATAAGTAGTTGCCCTTGTAGATGCTGGCATAGTTTCTACATGTTAATACAATCCCTAGATTCTGGATGCAAATGTATTTGGTGGATATCACAGTCTATGAAACTAGCTACTCTTGCCAGCATCCTCCTTCAACGCTACAATGCGGTTGAGGACAATCTTCTCATCAGTGCTATCGGGGTCAACAGCCTATCGACGAGTTAGTAAACGGTCTGTATAATGAACTACAAAGCAATTGGAATAAACTCACAAAATACGCAACGCGCATGGCCTGGAACCGGATAGTCTCAGGGCCAACCTCGCCCGTCTTCTCGCCCTCAGCCTCAGGCCATGGTGCGCGTCTTTTTACTTCGTGGAAGCCGGTCTCGATCAATGCGTTTGGCCAGATGGTCTCGCTGTTGGGGTTGACATCGCTCAACAGTCCTCCAGGAGCAGAGCCGGGGCTGTCTGACTTGAAGAGGGCCTCGTGGATGCGTACTTCAGTAGGGAGCGAGCCTTCGGGCACCCACTGGATAAAAGTCTTGGGCTTCTTGCCCTCCTTGTCGTAAACAGCCCTGATCTCTTTGATAGCGCCTGTAGTTTCGTCCTTGGTGAAGGAAACAGCCTTGATGGGGTGGGGAACGTTCAAAAGACCGACAGTCTTGCCCGGGGCAAGGCGGAAGTAGTCTTTGCTGTCCACTTCGCGGAAATCTGAGCGATCGATGTAGACAGTCTTGGTGAGACGGACAGTGTGGGATCCAAGCTTGGGGTCTTTGGGAGAGAAGGGGATATCAAGGTCTTGCTCTTCGCAGTCTTCAATTACCACCGGGACTGGGTCCAGGACAAGCATGAGACGGGGAACGGTCCTTTCGAGATAGACGCGAATAGATTGCTCAAAGCGCTTAATGCTGACCTGAGTGATGGAAGTGGTGACACCGAGCTCATAGATGAAGGATAGAAGGGCACCGGGTGGGATGCCTCGTCGTCGGATTCCTTTGATGGTATACAGACGCGGGTCGTCCCATCCACGAACAACCTTGTTCTCAATCAGTGTTCTCAGGCCTCTCTTGCTCATGATGGTACCGCTGAGATTCAAGCGGCCGTACTCGCGCTGCATGGGCTGAAATTCCACCAGGAGCCTGCGTTGGATTAGTGCCTGCCCAGGGAATCAGGAATACATTGATCAGGAACCTACTTATTTAGCCACTCATAGCTCTCTCGTGACATGATGAATTCGGTGGTGCATAAACTGTGTGTGATTCCCTCGAAGCTGTCGCATAGGCAGTGTGCGAAATCGTAGGTCGGGTATATCCGCCACTTGGTGCCTGTCCGGAAGTGTGGTTCCTGATCCTTGGGGATTCGGTAGGCAGCGAGATCCCACATCTGAGGGTTCGGGTTATTCTCAATATCCTGCTTCATGCGAAGCCAGGCGCTTCTTGGCGCATATTCTCCATCTCTCATGCCACGGAACTTCTTGAGGTTGGTCTCAACATCCTGTTTCGCATGCTCGCATCGATACCTTGGGGACAAGCCGTCTTCACCACCGCGCTGTTTCTTGGTCTCGACATCATCGCAATGGCACACATAGGCCTTTTCCATCTTGATCAATTCTTCGGCGAGGTCGTACATTCGCTGGTAGTTGTCGGAGGCATAGGTGATTTCGGAAGGAGTGAACCCCAGCCATCGGATCGTGTCCTCGATGGCGACAAAGTACTCTCCCTTTTCGGCATCGGGGTTCGTGTCGTCAAATCGAAGAATCTAAAGCCAATTATCAGCTCGTATGTTAAAACTATTGGCAGGGAGGAAAGCTTACAGTTCTGCCGCCATGGAACTTGGCAAAGCCGAAGTTGACAGCAATTGCCTTTGCGTGACCGAGCTACCCGTTAAAGTCAGTAATCCAATGCTCTCTTGTGACATTCAGGACTCAAGAATCACATGAAGGTATCCGTTTGGCTCGGGAGGGAATCGCGTCACCACCGCCTCGGAAGGTCGCAGCTTGTAAACGTCGCCGAGGAATCCCTGCTTGAACATGGCGTCCGGGTCAATCACGCGCTCCTCGGGCTTAGCAGCAGGCTTGTTCGCCTCCTGGTTGTTGCTCTTCTCCTTCTGAGCATTGCTGCGAGAAGCTGCTGCATTGGCCTTCCTGGCTCGCTTCTGGATGCGCTTCTTCAGCTCGTTCTTAGTGACCATGTCGCCCGTCTCCTCGTCCAGCACGAGCTTGGCCACGCCCTCGGCGACCGCGTCAGCCATATTGAAGATGCTTTTTTGTGTCGTGAATTTGTAGAACAATTCGGGTATCTGATATGCTATAGTTTCAACGTCGAGAGGGAATCGGGCTATGCTTCAGACTGTTTTATCTTTGTCTGCTGATGACTCAGGGCTGTGAATGTCAAAAGTCAAAGAAATGAAGCTCCTGCCCCTCCATGGCACGTGTGCTCGTGCCCCTCTTCGTAGAAGATAAGACTGATAACACAAGAAAAAAACTGATGACATAAGCGGACTTTTACCCGACGCGCTGGAACAATGTGTGCTATAACGGTGGCTGTAATTGCCCTGTAATTGAGCACTGAAGCGCTATGGGTGTGATTCATGGATGGCACACATTTCAACACAGCCATGATGATGACTTCAATGTTCACGCACCGACATCGCAGGCCAGCTGTAGGAGATGGATTGAGTCATACATAATCACATGAATCGGTACTGATACGATGATTCTTATTCCTTATTGGGCATTCCACGGCAGAATGAAATTGAGTTGTTGGTCGATGCCAGCTTTAAGCCTTCGATAAGCGAAAGCGATGTGAAGCTGTTGGAATCTAGGCTGAGACAAAGCACCGTCTTGCTCTTCTAGTTATCGAGATATTTAACACCTGGTATCATGACTCATTTGATAAGCTCTTCTGGAGCATCCAGCTCACAGCCACCTCTTGTTTCCATGATGGGACACAAAGGTACCACCGCTGCCGCCCTCGATGCTTGCACTCTCCCACACAGCAATGACGTCCCTCACAGCAGCTTCTGGAGACGATGGGCCTTTAAAGTCGGGATTATACGTAACAAACATTTGAAACATCTCCCGACTTTTCCCATTTGCTCTGGGGTTGCTAGCAAAAGAACCCGTTGTTAGCCAAGGTAGTTGATTAAGGTATTATCGATGAGAACATTGGAGACATTCGTACCATTATTGTAGTGGCCAGTATCGGACACGCCGGGGCTGATGCTCATAAACAAGACCCCTTCCTTCTTGTACTGAGCGTGAAATTTTCCAATAGCAACATTCATGGCGGCCTTGCTGATGGCGTATCCTGGGGCAACCTGTATCTCGAATTTGTTCGTCGAATCAAGATCCGCCATGCCAGTGGACAAGGAGATGACCTTCTTTGCATTACCCTTGAGAATAAGAGGCATATACAAGTTGAACAGGTGGACATTTGAAACAACATTGACCTTGAAAGACTTGAGTAAATCTTCCTCCAGCTCCTTGGGATTGTTGCCTCTGCAGACAATATCAGAACATTGTTGAATTATGATTTGCCGTAAAAAAGAGCAGCGATGGCTTACAGAACTCCAATGGGATCATAGGCATCGTATTCTGATACGTATGCCGCGTTCGCGATGAGATAGTCAAGTGCTCCGCCAGTGATTTGGGCAGTGGCAGCCACAGCATTCTGCAATTCAGCGCAACGTTTAGAAATATGGTGATAGATAGAGCTGTCAGGACTAAATTCTTGTGATACTCACCTTAAGAGCATCATAGTCCGTAATGTCAGCCTGCAAGATGTGAACGTTGGATCGTCCTGGTAGCTCTTGAGCTATGGCTTGTTGGGTCGCAGTCTTGTTTCGAACGAGTCCGACGACGGTGTTGCTGGGGTCGCTAGATAATTGGCGCACAAATTCGAGCTATTGAAATGCTGTCAATTAAATTTCTCTTTTTGATTCCAAATCTGTGAGGATTAGTTACGTACCCCCAGGCCTCTGGAGGCACCAGTGATGACATAGGACGGCATCTTTATACGAAATGAATGTCGAGATTGAAAGAAGGAGAGGATAGAATAAAGTGTGAGAAGAGAATAAAGAGATGCAAGAGTATTGATGAAATATATGGGTTAGGATTGTCTGATCTAGGGCAGGAACTATGAAGATAAAGCCGCTGCTTAAATATTTTGACTATTAGGCAGAGGTGAGTGGGCAGTGGGCGGGTGACGTTAAGAAGCAAGTTACATGTATAGACAGTCGCCTAATATTCGCTATTTAATGTCTCACCTAACCATCATTAAGCATGGACACGTCAGTTGGTAGGGGCTGTGTAACTGTTTGAGATGCTCTCAGAAGATATCAGTAGCTCTAGGCCACCTTCTGGACCAGGTAAGCTAGTCGAGCTTTGAACCTGATCTTGTAAAATGTATCATCAGAAGTATATGTCGGTGAATCTTCAATGCCGATTTGGGATACAGATAGTGCTTGCGTCAACTTCAAGCTGAGATGGCAACTGCTAAATATTTGACAAACCCCGAAAATTCCCAACCATCTCAGTCAACACCCACTCAGCTCTTCAGATCATTCACAATTCTTGATGCGCCTACAAAATTCAGCTCTTCCATGGTTTCTTCCCACAGTCTCTCTTTTAGTTCCTGGCCCTCCGGAGTGTACCAAAGCTTCGGATATCTACAGGTACGAATCTTAGCACGCGCAGAGGCCAGCTGTCAGTCCAAGGGTAACACTTACGGCTTTATAGTCCAGTCACTCGTAAATGAGCCGTGACTTTTCTCTCCTTGAACCAAAACAGCATCCAGATATGTGGTAGCAGCTACATTCACTGGTCTCGCCAGAATCCATTGACCGACAGCAATCAACTTCATCACCAAAGCAGGATATCCACGGAAGAAGTCAGTACCGCCCGTCATGCCAGGATTCGACACATTCACGAGGACGTCATTGAGATCGACAAACTCAGCCAACTTGGAGACAAATAGTGTTTGTAACAACTTCGACCTGCCATACCAAGAGAACTGGCTGAAGGTCTCTTCTTGTTGGAACTGCGGCAATACCGGCCCTTTGAGCTCGACCTCATTCTGGTACATTAGATCTGAACCCACAATACTAATAACAGGCGGCCTTGAGCCACCACCAGCCTTCTTTGCTTTGAGAATGGGAAGAAGCAAGATTGTCAGGAGAGCCGTCGACAGATAGTTAACCTGCAGCGTGACTTCGTTTCCTGTTGCGTGCGCGACAGTATACGGCGTCTTGATAAGCCCTGCATTAAGAATCACAATGTCGATCCGGTCCAAGCTCTCACAGTGGCTGGCAAAAGCGCAAACAGAGTCATATGATTCCATATCAACAATCCAGACGGATATCAGGGCAGAAGGAAAGCTTTTGCGCAGCTGATCCGCCGCCACATCACCCTTGGCCTGAGAGCGGACGCCCATGACCAGGTGTGATAGCCCTAGCTGAAGCAACTGCTTGCATACCGAGAGTCCAAGTCCAACATTACTTCCAGTGACAATGGCGACTTGACCGTCAAGGGTTATACCTGCGGGCAAAGGCTTGGGTCGAGTGAATTGGCGCCTTAGGAAGCCCAGAGTAGTGGCCTCAAACGAAGCTTCGCTTTCGAGTTGGCTTGACATGGCTGGCTGTATTCGGATTGAATCTGTTTCGATTTATCGTTTGAGATCAATTTGTTAACAAATGAGAAGAGATGACTGCCCAACCTTGAACCCCATCAACTGAGTGATAAATGCGGGCTCCCGAGCAAACGACATAGAGGCAGGAATCCTTCCCTGCCAATTCACCACACACACACACGAAGATTTGTACACCAACCGAGAATTAGATACGTCGTACAAACTCACCGACATGAATCACGGGCCGGTCTTGATCAAGCCCTAGCCCGGTGCAAAATCAGCGCTGAGATCGCAGCCTGGCTCCAATCCTGCAGCAATATTAATCCAGCCCCTCGTGTTGGAATGCAGACAGCTTCTGAAACGGCTGGCGGCTTCTTCTTTGTTGGCTGAGCTGAGCTTTTGCTACCAAAGCAACGGACGCTCCGACCCGCTTCTGTGGAAGAACATCAACCAACAACAACGGA
Organism: Trichoderma guizhouense; assembly: GCA_002022785.1. Classification (NCBI taxonomy): domain Eukaryota; kingdom Fungi; phylum Ascomycota; class Sordariomycetes; order Hypocreales; family Hypocreaceae; genus Trichoderma; species Trichoderma guizhouense. Next base: position 1,267,111 of record LVVK01000003.1, on the reverse strand, counting down.
CTCGACGGATTACCGAGCCGGCCTGGGTTATCCCGACTATGTGTTTGTTTGCGTGTTGGGAACGGATCCAATTCTTGCAATCAAGAGAAGCTATCGAATAGCATCAGAGAGATGGATAGATGCGATTAAAACGAGCTGAAAACTTGTTGCGCTTCACCCGACGGCCATGGCGTTGGTTAGCCAGCAAACAGGGGACTTGACAGGATCGCAAACGGCTTGCCACCTTGCGCCGACTCCGGTTCGGACAATAGAGTGGTGAAATCTGCAAAATGCCGTTGCGTACGATAATTAGAGTGTCGGAATGCGAAATGAATGAATGGGAGTCTTACCGCATGTTCGACATTCCCTCACAGCCAAAGACCCACCACCTCGTTTGCAAGGATCAGGTACTCTGCGTCCGGATTCACAGACAGGACATGCGAAAATCGTCTCAAACTCTTCCACAAATAATGATAGCGTCTATCAGCCCAATGTATTCTACTTCCTGGAATCTTGGAGCCCTACTCGTGTCGGAAAGAGACGGCTAGCACCACCCTGATAGTAGCTCCGAAGCGCTGATTCTATCGCCTCCCACCATGGTCACTGAAAGCGAGCATTTGCAGAATGAGAAAAGATCTTCTCAGTCTCTGCAACCTGAAACTATGCTGACGCATGATCTCCTTGCTTCGAGCGATTTAGATGTGCCTCTGCAAGCGCAAAACGATGAATCTGAGAAGGTTTCTGAAGAAGCAGAGTACATGTCCGGATTCAAGCTATGGCTCATGCTACTCTCTCGTCTTCAGTATTTTTCTTATTTCCCTAGACATAGTGAGTCCACCTTTAACCTCTTCAACTTGATTCTATCTAACTGGTTTTCTCAGACCATTGTTGCTACAGCAATCCCAGCTATTACGAATCAGTTTCATGGACTTGAAGATCAAGCATGGTACAGCGCAATCTACCTTATGACATCCGGCGGCTTTCAGTCGACATGGGGCAAGATATATCAGTATTTCCCTCTCAAGATTAGCTTTCTAGCTTCAATGGCCGTCTTCGAAATCGGAAGCCTCATCTGCGGCGCGGCCCCTTCTTCCACTGTCTTCATCATTGGCCGCACAATTGCAGGAATTGGGGCGGCGGGAGTGAGCTCTGGCGCTTACACAATCTGCGCCTACATATCTGAGCCCAAGAAGAGGGCGGTGCATACTGCTATTCTCGGTTCCATCTTTGGTATTGGCAGTATTCTGGGTCCTTTGCTGGGGGGTGTCTTCTCCAAGGAGTCTACTTGGCGATGGTGGGTAAATGAAAGATCAATTCAACTACAATGGAGCTAACTGTCTACTAGGTGTTTTTACATGAATCTTCCCATTGGTGTCCTCCCGATCGTATCAACGATGTTGTTCTTCAATACTCCTAAAGCTGCAAAGCCTCGGGAAGCACCGATGAAGGAGAAATTGCTTCAACTTGACCCTCTCGGAACAATTATTCTGATGGGAGCAATCATAACCTATCTTATGGCGGTTCACTATGGTGGCCAGATAGACCCGTGGAATGCTGCGCGTGTGATTGGGCTTCTTGTGGCCTCAATTCTATTCTTCATCATCTTTGTGCTCATCGAACTCTGGCAGGATGAAAGAGCCATGGTCATCCCCAGGCTCTTTGTGAAGCAAGATATTGGTGTTGCACTCTTTTATACCTTTTTCCAAGGTGGCGCACTCTTTTCTATGATCTACTATTTCCCTCTCTACTTCCAAGCTATACGCGGTACTGACCCTGTCATATCTGCTGTCCACAACATACCGTTCATCATCGCTGCCATGACTTTAGCCATTGGTTCTGGCATTTTTATTTCCAACACTGGCTTGGCCACGCCTGTCATGGTTGGTGGCTCGGCAATAGCAACGCTTGGATGTGGTCTTTGCTACTTGTTCGACCTCAATACTAGAGCTGGTGTCTGGATCGGAATCCAAATCGTCGTTGGTATCGGTCTCGGTTGCGCATTCCAAGTGCCCATCATGGTCGGCCAGGTTAGCGTTGATGTGACTGATCTACCAGCTGCGACAGCCATGATACTGTGCTTTCAAACCATCGGCGGTGCCATCTGGGTATCGGCATCACAGTCAATCTTCATCAATAAGATGTTGAATGCTGTGTCACAGTTCGCTCCCAGCGTAGATCCTAAACAAGTGGTGAGCACTGGCGCAGGAGAGCTGCGAAAAGTTTTTGGATCAAACGAAATACTAGGAATTCTCTCGGCTTACCTCACTGGCATTAGAGCAGCGTATTTACTATGTTGTGCTGTGGCAGGTGCTTCTCTACTGGTTGGGGTTTTCTTGCCATGGAATAGGCTCGATACAGAGGCTCTAAAGGAGGCTGGAGGAGCCGCAGCATAGAGTTCATACTGTGTCCAATGTATTTTAGTGTTAGAGATAATGATGGTGACAATTTACAGA